>OX454271.1:70000-301589 GCA_949715065.1 Periphyllus acericola
TTTTTTTTTTTTTTTATTCGAACTCAAATCGTTTAGATTATACAATCATATTGTATATGATAATTATTGTATACATACTCGTATTGTTATTTTTTTTTTTTTTTTTTATTCGAACTCAAATCGTTTAGATTATACAATCATATTGTATATGATAATTATTGTATACATACTCGTATTGTTATTTATTTATTTATTTATTTTTTTTTTTTTATTCGAACTCAAATCGTTTAAATTATACATTAATATTGTATACGATAATTATTGTATACATACTCGTATTGTAATTTTTTTTTTTTTTTTATTCGAACTCAAATCGTTTAGATTATACAATCATATTGTATACGATAATTATTGTATACATACTCGTATTGTAATTTTTTTTTTTTTTTTTATTCGAACTGAAATCGTTTAGATTATACATTAATATTGTATACGATAATTATTGTATACATACTCGTATTGAAATTTTTTTTTTTTTTATTCGAACCCAAATCGTTTAGATTATACAATCATATTGTATATGATAATTATTGTATACATACTCGTATTGTTATTTATTTTTTTTTTTTTTTTATTCGAACTCAAATCGTTTAGATTATACATTAATATTGTATACGATAATTATTGTATACATACTCGTATTGTAATTTTTTTTTTTTTTATTCGAACTCAAATCGTTTAGATTATACATTAATATTGTATACGATAATTATTGTATACATACTCGTATTGTTATTTTTTTTTTTTTTTTATTCGAACTCAAATTGTTTAGATTATACAATCATATTGTATATGATAATTATTGTATACTTACTCGTATTGTAATTATTTTTTTTTTTTTTTTTTATTCGAACTCAAATCGTTTAGATTATATATTAATATTGTATACGATAATTATTGTATACATACTCGTATTGTAATTTTTTTTTTTTTTATTCGAACTCAAATCGTTTAGATTATACATTAATATTGTATACGATAATTATTGTATACATACTCGTAAAAAAGCATAATATACATAAACCTTGCGGGAGTCTAAATTTAAATAATGATTGCATGGAGAATGGCAAGTGTAAAAAAGAATTTCCTAAACAGTTTTCAAGTGTTACAAAAGAAAACTATAATGGATATCCTGTGTATATGAGAAGAGATAATGGCCGAACAATAAGTAAAACAGTTAACGGAAAATGTATTGATATTGATAACAGATACGTTGTCCCATATAATCCCTTTCTGTTAAAGTATTTTGAAGCTCATATTAATGTTGAAATTTGTGCAAGTGTCCACAGTGTTAAATACTTACATAAATATATTTATAAAGGTCATGACTGCGCTAATCTCCAAGTAACTGTCGACCAAACATCAGTGAATCATGATGAAGTGACCACTTATTTAAACACCAGATACGTTGGATCATGTGAAGCAGCTTATAGAATATTTTCATACAATATGCATGAGCAATCACATACTGTAGTACGACTCACCGTACATTTACCCGATCAACAACAGGTGTATTTCACCAATGATAATGCGGCAGAAGCATTAATGCACGCAGAGTTGAAAAGTACTACACTAATAGGATGGTTAAATTTAAATAACCATAAACAAACTAAAAGTCCATATAGTTATCCCGAAACACCTATGCATTATGTTTGGAATGGGAAGCAATGGAAAAAACGAGTTAAATATCAGCCAGTCATTGGCAGAATGTACCATGTATCGCCTTCTGATGGTGAACGGTATTATCTAAGATTACTTCTACTCCACGTTATTGGTGCTAAATCATTCGAAGACATTAGAACATATAATGGTATAACATTTCCTACCTTTAAAGAGGCAGCTAAACATCGAAATTTGCTATCAGATGATTCAGAGTGGTATCGTTGTTTAAGTGAAGTTTCCATTTTTCAAATGCCAAAGCAACTTCGACAAATGTTTGCATATATATGTATTTTTCAGAGACCTTATGACACTAACGTTTTATGGGAAACATTTAAAGGAGCAATGAGTGAAGACTTTATACAAGTTTCAAATGCCAATATTGCTTATGCAAAAACCTTATCATGTATTTCATTAACATTAAAATTGCATGGTCAGACATTGAAATCAATCGGTTTACCAGAATATGATGCTGCTATTAAAGACAGCGAATCAAATCAGCAAGATATATTACCATTATCAATTCAACATGATTTAATTGACAGCGCAAATCAAGAACAGCGTGATATTATAAGCACCATTATGAAATGTGTGAGCCTTGAAAATACAAGTGTTCCTAACGCATATTTCATTGATGGACCGGGTGGTACAGGAAAAACATTCGTCTATAAATGTCTCATTAATAATTGTATAGAAATGGGTTATGATGTAATTCCGGTTGCTTGGACTGGAATAGCAGCAATGTTGTTACCCGGAGGTCGCACAGTACATAGCCGATTTAAATTACCTTTAATATTGACGGATACTTCAGTTTCATCATTGAAGGTAAATAGCAAAGAGGCATCAACTATTCGAAAATCAAAACTTATTATTTGGGACGAAGCGCCTATGGCAAGTGCGTGTGCGTTAATGGTTGTCAATCGATTATTAAAAGATATAATGGAAAACGACGTTGTCTTTGGTGGGAAAGTTATTGTCTTAGGAGGAGATTTTAGACAAGTTTTACCAGTTGTCCAACATGGCTCTAGACAGCTTACAATACAAAACTGCATAAAACATTCCCCGATTTGGCCACATTTTAAAATTCTTAAACTATTTAGAAATATGAGAGTAAACCAAAATGAAATTGAATTTTCCAAGTTTTTGTTACAAATTGGAAATGGTGAATATCCACTAATAAATCCTGATTCGGACGAATATTCTATTGAAATTAAACCATCGTTATTATCAAAAAATATAATAAAAGACGTATTTGGAAATATAATTTTTAATTTAGAAAATGTGTTTATTTTTTCACAATTTGCAATTCTTGCACCTAAAAATGAACATTGTGATGAAATAAATAACTCAATTGTCAATATGTTGCCAGGGCCAGAAAAAACGTATTTAAGTTTAAATACAGTGTCAAAAGACTGTGACGATTTTTTGTTTCCTACAGAATTTTTAGATAGTTTATATTTAAGTGGTTTACCACCGCACAGTTTGGTACTAAAGAAAGGCACTATTGTAATACTCTTGAGAAATTTAAATGTCACCTCCAATCTAATGAATGGCACACGATTTATTGTACGAAATATGTACGATCATTCTTTAGACTTGGAATCTATAACTGGTCAAGGAACTGGTCAGCGTATATTATTGCCTAGAATTGATTTGACCCCGTCAGAGTTAGATCCTTTGAAAAGTTAACTATACAAATACTACCAAACAACAAAAAAGATACAATGAATATAGTTTATAAAGAAATTCTATAACAATAACAATACATCGTTGAAAATCATTTGTTTATCAATAGTTTTGTTTTGGGTGAAATATTTACAGTTTTCCCGTGTATAAATATCTTGCTAACCTACCTATAAATGTAATTAAAGCTTAAGAAATTAAATTACTGTCCATTATATGTTTTTCCTTTACATTAATTGCACATTATTCTAACGATGTTTACATAATACATCTTTATATTTATTTATCTTTATATATTATTAATATACAATTATTCAACGATTTGTTTTTTCCCACCGTACCCCGGCAGCGACGGGTAATTCAGCTAGTTTATAATAAATCCTTATCGATAAAAGCCCGCATGGTGCGCACACGGCTCATTAAGGCGGTGATGTCGTATGTTAGTGTACGACGTTAGATTGTTATCTATCTATTAATAAAATTAATTACTGCAAAATAATATAATTGGTATATCGGCGATTCTCTGCAAGCGCTTCTAGGAAAAATGTGTGCCTACGGACAGTCAAAAACCATAATATTATTTTTATTATTTTTCTCCAAATATTTTGACTGTATTGTTTGAAATAAAAATGTCGATGTGGAAAAAATTTAATTAAGTTAAATAATTCTTAAAAAGTATAAAATAGCGTATAAAAGTAAAATATGCCCTAAAATAAAAAAAACCTCAAAATATGCATTTATATGCAAAATTAAATTTCAAAACTAGCTTTGTGAAATTATGAAACGTATTTGTTTCGTACTCTGCTATTTTTGTGACTGTGTAAAACAAGTATGCAAATGCTACAAGTCCTCTACCCTAGTTATGGGTAATGTTAAAATTTGGATAATGTCGACATTAGCCATATAATATAACATTTGCCATAATATTATGTTATCAATATCTTCCATGAATATAATTGCCCAAAATGCAAAAATTATGGTTCGCACACGCTGCCGTGGTGGAGATAATGAAACCTGATTACATTGCGGCGGTGGCGATTTTTGTCCAGTATAAACACTATGTAAATATAATATATTTATATATTACCTACATTAATTGTATGTTCCTTTGTTAATATAATATATTCTTTGATAAATTGACTATTAACTATATACTTAAAGTGACCATGCGTTTCGTTTTGGGCGGGACAGTCCCGCTTTCGAGCAATGTGTCCCTCCCGCTGTCCCCAAAGAATGAAAAAAAAAATTTGATCCATGTCATCTCTACATTCTATCAAACAAATTTGTATATAGTTTATATAACAACTCAAAAGTAACAGACCAAGCAAAAGCTGCTTAAAATCGTCGAATGGAATTATTTACACACTTCCCCATACCAGATAACTACTAAAGATCTAATGCACGCAAATTTTCGTACAATTGGGGATGAGACGATGAGTATATCTACAATTTATTTATTTATGTTTGTCATGCATTAACGTCCCAGTCGTAAGTGTTTTCTTATAAGAATACAATTTAGACTAGTCCCAAAAATCAGTTTGGACTAGGAAGTCTCAGTGTTGAAAGCAATTTTGATAACCAAGGGTAAATAATGTCAAATTCAGTTTCATTCCTATTAAAACCCAAACCCGATGGTTTAAAGCAGATTTGAAAATCCGAATAATGAATATTGAAAACCAGCCCACCAAAATGCTTAAAATTACTGTTCTATTCCCTACATAATTTCCTAGTTTAAATAAAATAAACATGAAACGTAAAACATTATTTCGCTTATTTTCAATAATTAAATGTACTACGTATTACTGCGTATGACTATAGTTTTAGTGTTTTTCTATATTTTTCACAGTAGTCATTTTACTTGCGAAAATTAATAAAACAATGTATAAAAATGTATGTGTTTTCCTATAAAAATATACAGGCGTCCCGCTCTGAGGGCAAACAATTAGTTGCGCAACAGTTTAATCGCATAGGTGACTTCCACAGTGGTATATGACAATTAGCTCACATGCAACTAATCAGTTTGACCAACTTTTTAGTTATTATTTATTATATATAGTTTGTGTTTTGTCACAGATCAATCTCATCTCAAATCAAGAAATGTTAATTTTTAATCATTATTGTTATTTCTGTCGTTACCAATAGTAAATAATTTTATTAATCAATTATAAAAAAATACATTAATTTAATCACAGATAAAATATACATGTGTATGATGAATTGGTACAAAATGGTTAGGTGAGGTATTGATAAAGGTAATACTGTAATAGGTAAAAATGGGCGGAACTCCTTTCGCCCAAAACTGACCTTCCTCTTTTTGCCCACGTCCTCTTTTCGACCAAAAATGAAAAAATAGTTTCCTCTTTTGGCCTACAAATAAAAATAATAATTGTATTCTTTTCGCCCACAGTTTCAAGTTTTACATTTTGTAAACCACTGTCTGAAAATTTCTCGACTGACTATATATATACAATATTAATAACAATCAAAAACCCTTCGGTGCACTAGGCCGGCCAGGCCGATAACAATATCTAGATTGCAAATATAATTGTTATAACATAATATATATATATATATAATATAATTTAACAAATTTGATATTGAATATTAGGACCGGCCAGGCCGATAACAATACCTAGATTGCAAATATAATTGATATAACATAATATATAATATATAATATAATTTAACGAATTTGATACTTTAAAAATACTTTACATACTGAAAAAAAGGCGCCCGCAGAAATGTAAACGGGAGTGTGGGACCAATGTAAAAAGACTGGTAATACAACACATAATATTTTATTTTTTTACAGGTACCTTATATTATGACAATTATTATTAAATAAAATAGGCAGGGGGCCATGCCCCCTTCCAGCAACCCCTGCTGGCGTGGTGGCGCCCTTGGTATTGGAATTTGAGAGGTCACGGGAGTGTAATAATTGCCTTTCTGTGTAATGCATAAATTTTTTTTGTGGGCCCCGAAAATTGTAGGGACGGCCCTGAAATCACTGCTCGTTTATGGCTTCCCGACTACGGATTACTTTAGTTCATAAATATATAGTTTCATCAGTTCTGCGAACGATGCATGTCACAACCAAACGCGGCTCACACAATAAAAAGTCGTAAAAATTTCCGATAATCAGAGCAGCAGCCAGCAGATATGATTAAACATTACCTATGTATTATTATATTTATATGTAATATATAATCTTGTATATAGGCTATAAATTATAATCAGTGGTGCCGGGTTAACGAATATGCCGCCTGGGGGCATATTTTAAAATGACGCCCTTTATAAACCTGTACCCAGGCCCACGCCTAGGGCGGCATTTTTTAGAGGCGGCATTTAACATTTATGTATACTTGATAATTTTTAAAAAGATTCCTAGTACCTACTTATATAAAATCGTGTGTAGTGAAAAATAAAAATCAATAAAAAAATATAAAATTTGGTCAGTATGATACAATGATACTATGATCGGACAAACATAAATGTGTGTTTACGCTTTTGGTCGACCGTCGACCGTAGCAAGTTGCAGTGTTCTCTTGACGGTTTTTAATCGGTTCTGTGAATCAGTTTTGTCTGGCACCGATAACGTGTTTTGTTGTTTTCAATGTTAACTATACTACGCTATAATAATAATAATATGGTCTTTCTTTTTACTAATAATACGCTGAACGCTAATTCACGTAATAATTCTGTGGTAGGCGATTCGATATAAATATCTAATATAATATTACTGTTTTTATATTTTGTTACTAGCTGAATAACCCGGCTTCGCCCGTGTACAGTTTTTTTGTGTAACCTACTATAACTTTTATTTTATCAGTTTTTATATTTATTACAGGCTCCTTTTAGATAAGTTTATCCTAGGTTGCCCATGTATTGTAACAATCAGAAGTCAGCAAAAAATTACTTTATTTTAATATTTTTAGACAAATTGTAATTATTATTACTATTATTAGTATTATTCTTATTACTATTTTTACTTCTTATTATTATTGTAACATTATTTTATACATTATGGTGTTATAAAAATCCTCAATAAATACCAATTAAGTACACCTCAATAAATACCAAAAATAATTGTCCGGCTGCCACCAGCTCACATAAACCTCCATAAGTATTAAATTTTAACATATCAGAAAAAAAAACATATCAGTAAAGTAGTCAGCAGAACTACGATAATTATTTCCATCACTATCATGTGACATTATTGAATAATCTTCCCAATGATTTATCACATAGGTTACTTTCTTTTTACGTACTTCTTGGGCCTTATCTTGAATGTCATATAACATAAAAGATGTTGTCCTAAACAGGCAAGCTCCGTCACCAATAATTGGAATGATAGTGTAGGGCATCATTGTGCCATTTATGTTCAATAATTCGACAACCATATTAATTTGTAAGAATGTAAAAAATTTTATTTTAATACACTTGTTTAAAAATAATGGTACATAAACTTCGGTGCGTATACGATGACGCATTAATATTCGAAAATGTAAAACACCTTGTGTATGCGTAAACGCTAAAGACATATCACAACTTCACAGCAATACTACAATAATAAGTAAAACACTTGACTAATAAGTGTACGTGTTTATTTACTATATAGTATACATTTGGAAGTACACGTAAACCAGATCGCAAGCCGTGAGTGTCGTCATACAAATGAAATATAAACGCTACGCGTGTGTGGTCAGTGGTGCGAGCGTACGACACAGGGGGGTGTTTTGGGTGTTCAAACACCCCCCGAAATATTTGGTTTTTTGTATGGTTATTTATTTATTCAATTTTAAATTAATTTTTATATTATACTTTAATAGACAGATATAATATTACGTTGTGTTTGTGAAAAACCGACTAAAGCAAAATAAAATTTAATACATACTAACAAATTTATAAATAAAATAAAATTATACCTACTGTGTATTAACGTGGGTATAAAAGAATTCTAAAATGCATAAGGACATGGGAAATACCTAAGCTATACAGACGGGACAATTACTGCGAATTGGAGTGTTAAAATTAATGAATAATGACGTTTCTGTTATATTTTGTTATCGACATTATAGTTCATGTTTTTGTTTTGAGAATAATTAGGTGCGTATTAGTTTTTATTTTTTTGTTAATTAATATTTTAACTTGTTTTCTAATGTTGATTGTTGTGCTATTTAGGCACCAGCAGAAATATAAATTGAATGTTTAACATTGTTAAATGTACATACATAGAAACATAGAAGTTAATTGTGAAGATATTCTTAACATAATGGCTAAAACTTCACGAAAATTAGATTTAGTATTTTAATTTTTTTTGTTTATATTATAAATCAGTTCCGCACCGGCAGCCGTCCGTTACACACGTATGTTATCATCGTTGCGACCCGTGCCTAGTGCTAAACAAACAACGTACTCAATATTTAATTAAATAAACGCTAAATTGATGTCTTAAATGTCATATTTACACAGTTAAAACAACCGCTTTTTACTTTATTTTTATTCCACGCATTCGTGCGCGATTCGAATGCATTTTATTTCTTATAGTTCTAAATTTATTTTCATTAATAGTTAATTGTCCAGTTACGCAACACACCGACTGGTGTCGTCTTATCTGCGGTCCGTCGCGACGGCCGATAAGTTTTAATTAATCTCCACCTCCAGAATGTCGTCGTCTACGAACAAAAATAATACCAATGCTACGCCACTGAACAACAAACACGCAAATTCAAAACTTAATGTAACTACAAATACAAACGTGACCAACCTAAAGGCTTCATCGTCCAATTCCACGCCAACGACTAATTGGACGACTCAAAAAAAAAGAAACCACTCCAACTCCTCTTACTCGAATTCTGAACCACCAACATCTCCGCAAGAACACACACATAAAAATAAAAAAAAATTATTTATTACTAAAAATCGCTACGAAGCTCTCAGTCAAACGGAGCAACCACCTGCAACATCCATGGATGAAGTACCAAGCCCTGAAATTGAAACAGAAATTACTAATAAACCCCCTCCTCCTATATTTATTAAAGATGTACACGACTTCCCAGAGCTATGCACAGAGATAAGCGCTCTGATAGGCGTAGACAACTTTCACTGTAAGTCAACGACAGACCGACTTAAAATACAAACTACTAACCCTGAGTCATACAGAAAATTAGTACACTTTCTTAGGGAAGAAAAGGCTGAATTTCACACATATCAGCTAAACGAGGACAAATCAATACGTGTAGTAATTCGCAACTTACATACATCTACCCCAACTGATCTGATAAAAACCGAATTAGAAGCGCGTTTATTTGAAGTCAGACAAGTTACACAAGTTCTACATAGACTCAATAAAAATCAACTACCTCTATTTTTCGTCGACCTTGAACCTACAATCCACTCAAATGAAATCTTCCAGCTTACTTCCATCCTTCACACCAAAATTAAAGTTGAAGAACCGTATAAAATCAAAGCTATCTCTCAGTGTGCAAACTGCCAAGCATACGGACACACCAAGGCATACTGCGGATACTCGCCACGCTGCGTACGTTGCGGCAATGATCATCCTTCATCTACATGTCAAAAAACCCGCGATGAACCTCCACGCTGTGCCCTCTGCCAAGGAAGCCATCCTGCGAATTATAAGGGCTGCTCAGTGTATAAAGATCTACAGTATCGTAAGAAATCCAGCTCAAATAATAATAACAAATTTTTTTCCGATAACAATCACTCTAGACCTAAGCCTAACTTTGTAAAAGATAGTCATCCATCAGAACACGTGAACACCGTCTCCCCTACATCTCCTCCCCTTACTTATGCTAAGGTAGCCTCTAATCAATCCTCACACCCTAATTCCACTCCATCATATCAAGATACCCCACCATCTGCAGAATCAAATCTATCTCATCTTATGTCAAGTTTCCTAAATGAGTTTAAAACTTTAGTAAATCCGTTAATATCACTACTCACCACAGTAATTTCCAGTCTGCTTGACAAATCAAAATGAATTCTTCAGCTACAAATAACTCACTCCTAATTTTACAATTCAACGCAAATGGCCTCAAAAACCACTCTAACGAACTCCAAACTGTTCTCCATAACAGGCGAATAGACATTGCTATTATAACGGAAACCCATTTTACTAAATACTCATATATTTTCATTCCAGGATATAAACTAATAAAAACCAACCATCCCGACAACACTGCACATGGCGGAGTCGCCATTTTAATCAAAACATCCTTATATTATCAGATTCTTCCTAATTACAGTTATGATCATATCCAATCTTGCGCAATTTTAATTAAATTGAATAAAATCCCAATCACTATCGGTGCATTCTATTCCCCTCCTCGACACAAAATATCCAGAGCAATACTTAACGATTATTTTAACACAATTAAAACAAATTTCATTATCGGTGGCGATTACAACGCTAAACATCAGAGCTGGGGTTGCCGAGCCAACAACCCTCGTGGTACTGTACTATACAACCTTACAAACGAAAGGCATATTAATGTCCTTGCTCCCCCGGGTCCCACATATTGGCCAACCGCGCCAAACAAGAACCCTGACATACTAGACATTTTCACAGCCAAAATCCCCAGCAACTTACATCATTCCACTGAAAATATTCTCGATTTAAACTCTGACCACTCTTCAGTCCTACTCACTATCTCTGCCACTCCACTTACACGTGACAAACCTCTTAAACTATTCACCGACCAAACTGATCATATAAAATTCCACGACATAATAAATGAAAAAATTGATCTAAAAATTAAATTAAAGACTACCTCAGATATTGACGAAGCTGTTAATAATTTAACAACACTCATACAACAGGCCGCATGGACTTCTATAAAATTTGATAAGACCATTAGCTCAATCAAAAATAACTCAAATGCTAATTACTTCTTACTTCCAGAAGAAATTCGAAGTTTAATTACCGAAAAACGTAGGGCAAGAGCAAATTACCAACTCTCCCGCCTTCCTTCCCACAAATCCACTTATAACAAACTGGCAAATTCGTTAAAAAAAATCCTTGTTAAACATAAAGCTAATTGTCTTGAAAAAAAACTACACCAACTGACAGCTGCAAATGGTAGTCTCTGGAACGAAACCAAACAACTTCTAAAATTTAAATCCGCCTCAACCCCTCTAAGAAAATTCGACAACACCCTAGCTATTACTGACTCAGAAAAATCAATCTTGTTTCAATCACACTTATCAAGTATCTTCCAACCTCACGCTAATATTTATGACCAACAACATTTAGACAATGTTAAAAAATACCTTGACTCTCCGTTACCCTATGGGCCTCCAATAAAATTCGTCACCCCTAACGAAGTGAAAAACACAATTATGAAATATCCAAATAAAAAATCTCCGGGTTTCGATCTAATAACCGCCGAAGTTACAAAATGCTTACCAACAAAAGCCATAGTCCTCTTAACATATATAATAAACGCAGTGCTACGATTATCATATTTCCCTTCCTTGTGGAAATTTTCTCAAATTGTAATGTTTGCTAAACCTAACAAACCTCCGGACTCACCGGATTCTTACAGACCTATAAGTCTCTTACCTTTTTTTTCTAAAATCTGCGAAAGACTAATTCTACAAAGAATGTCTTCCCATATCTACAATAATAATATTCTCCCCTCATCTCAATTTGGATTTAGAGCCAATCACAGCACAATCCACCAAGTGCATAGAGTAGTTGATGCCATCTCAACTTCTCTCGAACGAAAACAATATTGCTCCTGTGTCTTCCTCGATATTTCTCAGGCGTTCGACCGCGTCTGGCATGACGGTCTCCTCTTTAAACTTCGAAATTGCCTCCCATCACCTCTATTTCTGTTAATCAAATCTTACCTAACAGATAGATACTTTCAAACTCGCTTTGGTTCGTGCATCTCAGAAATGGCTCTAATCCAAGCAGGAGTACCTCAAGGTGGTATCCTATCTCCCCTTCTATTTAACATATATGCCTCAGACCAGCCCACAACACAAGAAACCCTTGTAGCTGATTTCGCAGACGACAAAGCGATAATAGCAATTCATGATAATCACTTAATTGCCTCGGCCAATCTCCAATTACACTTGGACCTCTTATCGCAATGGTACTCCAAATGGAGAATAAAATTAAACCACAACAAGTCGGTACACACGACCTTTACGTTAAAACACGGAATTTGCCCACCTGTATCTGTAGACAACATACCTATTCCGCCGTCTGACACCGTTAAATACCTAGGACTGACACTCGACAAAAGACTAACTTGGAAGCAGCACATAAGGTCTAAACGACTAAATTTAAACACTCGTTCTCGCACCCTCAAACACCTCTTATCAAAAAATAAATTCACTAAACTAAAAACTAAACTACTCATTTACAAGTCATTACTAAAACCCATTTGGACTTACGGATTACAACTGTGGGGGTCGGCCAAAAAAACTAATATTAATAAAATTCAGGCTTTCCAGAACATCACCCTACGAAGAATCGCTAATGCCCCACCGTATGTATCCAATCTAACCCTCCATAATGACATGCGCATGAAAACAATTGAAGAAGAATCGGTAATTTATTACAAGCGATTCTTTTCACACTTAGCTAACCACAAAAATCCACTAATCAGGTATCTAAATACAATATCCTTGCCCGAAGCTCCTCGACGTCGTCTGAAAAGAAGGTGGTGCAGGGACCTTCTAATTTTATAACTTCCAACGTTCTTTTACCTCGCTACAGCTTCACGCTTATTCTCTACAAAGTCATAGTCTAGATTAATATAATCGCTCATGCTAAGTGTTGCTAATGGGTGACTTCTTAACCCCGTTCTTCATGCCCTTTTTTTACCCTCTTCAAATACGCTTATTGTGCTCTTATTAGTATAGATTGTGTAATTCTTGTAAAAATAAAAAAAAAAAAAATAAAAAAAAAAAAAAAAAAAAAAATATTATAAAAAATTTTTTTAAAAACATCGATAAATATGTGTAAATCGCGGATCTCATTAAAACGAAAAAATAGGGATCTTGGGTTTATTTGATCGTCGGATAGGGAATTTTGTCAGCTTTCAGAATATGTAGGTGAAGTTCGTCGACACTTTCCGGAACATTGTTGAATGTATCGAAAACACGCGTGTTTTTTTGGACTCTCGTTCTCCTCGTATTTCGAAAAAAATAACGTGACATATGCATAATACGCGGATCCGTTTAAAACGAAAAACCTGGATACGTATATTGGGTTTTTTCGATGGTCGGATAGGGAATTTCATCAGCTTTCCGAATATATAGGTGAAGTTCGTCGACACTTTCCGGAACGTTGTTGAATAAATTAAAAACCCGCGTGTTTTTTTGGACTCTCGTTCTCCTCGTATTTTCGAATAATCTAAAATATGCCTAAACTGCGGGTCGAATAAAACGAAAAATCTAAATAGGGGTCTCGGGTTTATTCGGTCATCGGATAGGGAATTTCGTCAGCTTTCCGAATATGTAGGTGAAGTTCGTCGACACTTTCCGGAACATTGTTGAATAACCCAAAAACCGAATCCGCGCCATTGACTACATTTTTTTTAAAAACATCGATAAATATGCGTAAATCGCGGATCTCATTGAAACGAAAAATCTACATAGGGGTCTTGGGTTTATTTGATCGTCGGATAGGGAATTTCGTCAGCTTTCAGAATATGTAGGTGAAGTTCGTCGACACTTTCCGGAACATTGTTGAATGTATCGAAAACCCGCGTGTTTTTTTGGACTCTCGTTCTCCTCGTATTTCGAAAAAAATAACGTGACATATGCATAATACGCGGATCCGTTTAAAACGAAAAGCCTGGATACGTATATTGGGTTTATTCGATGGTGGGATAGGCAATTTCATCAGCTTTCCGAATATATAGGTGAAGTTTGTCGACACTTTCCGGAACGTTGTTGAATAAATTAAAAACCCGCGTGTTTTTTTGGACTCTCGTTCTCCTCGTATTTTCGAATAATCTAAAATATGCCTAAACTGCGGGTCGAATAAAACGAAAAATCTAAATAGGGGTCTCGGTTTTATTCGGTCATCGGATAGGGAATTTCGTCAGCTTTCCGAGTATGCAGGTGAAGTTCGTCGACACTTTCCGGAACATTGTTGAATAACCCAAAAACCGAATCCGCGCCATTGACTACATTTTTTTTAAAAACATCGATAAATATGCGTAAATCGCGGATCTCATTGAAACGAAAAATCTAAATAGGGGTCTTGGGTTTATTTGATCGTCGGATAGGGAATTTCGTCAGCTTTCAGAATATGTAGGTGAAGTTCGTCGACACTCTCCGGAACATTGTTGAATGTATCGAAAACCCGCGTGTTTTTTTGGACTCTCGTTCTCCTCGTATTTCGAAAAAAATAACGTGACATATGCATAATACGCGGATCCGTTTAAAACGAAAAGCCTGGATACGTATATTGGGTTTATTCGATGGTGGGATAGGCAATTTCATCAGCTTTCCGAATATATAGGTCAAGTTCGTCGACACTTTCCGGAACGTTGTTGAATAAATTAAAAACCCGCGTGTTTTTTTGGACTCTCGTTCTCCTCGTATTTTCGAATAATCTAAAATATGCCTAAACTGCGGGTCGAATAAAACGAAAAATCTAAATAGGAGTAACTGAACCTTGGAGCATTGACACATTGTATGGCCTCTAAGTTGTCAAATACATTAACCACTTTTGGCAACATGTTATTCTCATCTGTCAAAGACTAAAGGTTTTTTAATGACAATGCTTAGAACGGACGGTACTTGGTGTGTTGGAGATGTTTATGTTGTTTCTCTTTTTTTCCCCAACTTTCTATTGCGTCTAAATAATTGTGACTAGAAAATTCTTTGATGTTAGTTCTCTCTTTCCCTTTGGTTGTACTCTGTTGATTAGACATATTATTACGGTCAAAGTCAAGTACACGTGTACATTTTTTTTCTTATATTGTACTTTCTTGTTTGTGTATATTCATCACACGCTCTGTCATAAGTTTTAAAAACCGTCCACATTTCAACCTATGATTACCTTCTAGTTGGTCAATTTTAACAGTTTTAAACTAAGACTCGACAATAGTATTACTCTGGCGGATTTCAATGCCATTGTTGACATTATCATTCATAATAGGTGTCCATAGTGCGAAGAAAGGTACGCACTTCACTCTAAATTCATGTAAATATGATTCATCAAAATATTAATTTGCTATACTTTCTTCATTTACTAAACCGTGTTGTATACTAGATTTAACCTGTTCTTTGATTGACTGAAATCTACAGTACATCATGGAGTTACTAATGTTAGACTCGCATAGAAATGTATTCATTCCTTCCAAGTAATCTTTCCTCGTTTGATTCATTAGGGATTTGGTAATTAACATTGCAATTACCTTTCATTGTACTAATCGCACATTTTGTTTTTTCTGTACCGTAAGGCTATAATAATATAATTGAAAATATTCTGAACCAATTTTCAATATCTACCAAACTCGTTGCATTAAACAGTATACATATCCAATTAATAATACTATTTCTTTTCATTTTTTCTGTAGTCTTACGATTGATAGTCTCTAATTGAAAATACGTGTAGACGTGATTCACTATAATTTTTGTTTAATGGTTTGCACATATGCTTATGATGGTCACATTAGTTCCGTCAATGTTTTCAACCAATACTTTGTAACACCAGTTAAGGTAATCAAAAATGGAAGTGAAACCATACCATCCTATACACAAAGCATTAATTTGTGCATAACTGAAATCTGTCACTTTTAAATATCGCACACGTATTGCATTGACAACACATGTATTGTTCACAGTTTTTATGCGCTTTCTGAACATAATAGGATACTTGGTCCTGTGTAAACGCATTTGACTGTTGAGATTTTTGTTATTCATATTAGACCACTCTTCATTAGAAAATTAATAAGAAAAAAAATCGGCAAAACACGACTGACTTGCACGAAGGTCGTTTAACGACTTATTGAATTATTATTTTATAGAGACAAAAAGCAATATCTAGGTTACGGGTATAAGCGTATATTTAAAGAATTCTATTAATAATTCTGATAAAATATATTAAAAACTTAAACAGTATTTAATGCAAGGACGCTATCTAGTGTAGCACTTCCCTTTGAAATACTATATGTACTCAGCGCCCGACATACACTATGAATATGCAACCACACAAACGTCGTTTCTTATCACGAAAAAACAGTCCCCTAGCTTTGGTCCCCTAACTTCACACACGTAATATTTTGTGTGTTATCACTTTATATAAATAATTACACACATATTTATTTGAAATGTATAGTTGTTATTTTGAACTCAATTTAACATCTTAAAATGTTTAAGAATAATATTGAAGAATATTCTGAATCAGTATTTCATACTCTATCAATAAATGTACACTTTTGCTGCCAAAAATTACCCACCTTAAAAATATTTAATGTTTTATTCTTATATTATAACATTTATAACTATTATTATTATTTATTTTTAACAATATTAATTTTATTATACTTTTATTTTCAATAAAAAGAATAAAAATACTGTGATTTGTAAAGTACATCAAGTTAATGATATTGTTAAATTTTAAAAGGAGTTTCGTTATGTTTTATTTTAATTTTATTAGAAATCTAATTTTTTATTATATTTGTAATAATGTTGCTATTAAATTTTTTTCATTATTTTATAAATTTAAAATAAATTGCTCAAGGATGTGCATAATAAAACCGTAGTATATTATTTGAAGGGCATAATTTTACTATTTATTTACAATTTTTAATGAGTTTTATAAATTTTTTCAAATAAATGCATAAGTGGAAAATATAAATTACAATTGCCAAATGTGATTGTAGTAAAGGGGCAGTGGGAAAGTATTTTCCCACCACTTTTCCGACTATGCAAAACAAATAAAAAATGTTTCAATATTTTTTCAAAAATCCAAGTACTCCATAAAATCTATTTATCAATTTTCATAATAATCTGATGATTGATATAATATATTAATATGTATAATAACCTATAAATGGTTAATCTAAAAGTCCAATCTCAATAAGACAATAAAAGACAAAAGAAAAAAGATAAAAAAACAACAAAAGACAATAAGTGTTACAAAACAAATATTTAATATATTTATATAATAATTAATTTTAATGCATAAATTCTATACAGCATACTCTTAAACAAATTAAAATTTTACTTAAAAACTATAAATGGACTGTTAATTAATAATAATAAATCAAATACTAATAATAATAATAATCAAATAATAATAATCCCCAATACCTAATATCAAGGAACATTACATTAGGTATTCATATTAAAACTTTCTTTTTTTTCTTTAATTATAAAATATACAAATATTACAAAGACTTCTCATAGCAATTATTTTTGTTGCATTAAACATTTACAACAAAGAAGCATCTCAAAATTTTTATCTTCAAGGCGATTACGCCTTGAAGTTAAGACTTGAATTGCCGTACTAAACATCCTTTCTACAGGCGCAGAAGATGGTATTGAAGTATTAAATTTATAAAATAGTTTTTTAACTACAGGAAATGAATCCAAGACATTTAATTCTTTTTTTTTTGAGTTTAAAAAAGATAAAGCTTGAATACTAGTTAGATTGGAATTTTTAACACCTAACTCTCGGATGCTGGAATCATAAGTTAATGAATTATCTGGTGAACAAATACTACTATAGAATTCAGTATCACTATTACTATCACTATTATCAGAAGAAGAAACATGTTCAGTAAAATCAGAATTAGAATTTATTAATTTACATTCATTTATAAATAAGTTCTTGCACAATTCCACATATCTAACAGGAATCCAACTACTTTTGAATTTTGGATGACTCATAGCAGCTAAAATAAAATCTTTGCTCTTAGGAGCGCTCAAGTCAAACAAATAATCAAACCTTTTTTCAAGGCTAAAAATTAAACATAAACTTAAAGGTTTACAATATATTAAGTGTGTTGATTGAATTAATAAACGTCTTAAAACAATAATAGTTGGAGCAACATATCCCAGAAAACTGCGTTTTTCACCTTGCAACTTATTTAAAGTAATAGCTATTGGCTCCATTATTTTAGAATATTCTTCTAAAAATGTCCATTCTGCCATTTTTAATTTATTTAATTTCAACTCTTCAAACACAAGAATAAGATTTTCTTTAAAATGTAATACTTTTTTTACTGCATTAAAAAGAGAGTTCCATCTGGTGATTATTGGGACAGGAAATTTAACTTTACAATGTTTATAAACTTTGTCCGAGGCCACAGTACTCCTACTAAGTAGATTCCAAAATGAATTTAATTTACTAAAAGTAATTTTTGACATTTTTAAATAATTTATATCATCAATTTTTCCAATATCTATAGTAGCAATTAGATTTAGTGTATGGGCGCAACAAGTTAAATGATTGGGCAAACAAATATTGTTAAATTCAGAGTTATTTAAATTATTTGATTCTGAAAGCAAATCACCTACATTAATATATTCAAAATTATCAGAGTTAATGTTATTTTCACAGTCGCTATTTGAAATTGAAACATCACTATCGAATTGTGTTTCTACATCATCATTAAAGTCACCTACTAAATTGGAATAAGATGTACTAGTAGTAACAGTTGAAAAAGTACGAAAAGCTTTACCGAAGTTAGTAGCGTTATCTGTGATAATGTGAGTAATTTTGGAATTATTTATTTGAAAAGTTTCACAGATTTCATTTATGACCTCAGCAATATTTAAAAAATTATGACTACCATTAATTCTTCTGCAACCTAATACATATGAATAACGTTTAAATGTTTTGTTATCAATAAAATGGCAAGTCATCCCCATAAAACTCTTATTATTTGTGCTCCATATATCTGCAGTGTTACATATGTAGTTTTGTTTATCAATTAAACTAGTTAATGTAGATACATAATTAAGATACTTAAGTTTTAATTCTTTAGCTAAAGTTCTTCGGTTTGGAAGTAAAGCTGTATTGGTAATTCCTGTTAGTCCTTTAATGAGCTGATGAAAGGCTGGTTTTTCACATGTGATTAAAGGTCGCATTTCCTGAACAATACAGTTGAACACTAACTGACTTATCTGAAAAAAAATTTAATAATAATAATAACAATAATATTACACCTAATATAAAATACAACATAATTAAAATATAATACAGTATGTCTGGTCTTTTTTTTCAATATGTATGAAATTTTTAAGTTTTCTTTCTAATAACAATTTCTAAATTTTATTTTTGTATCGAAAATTAATAATAGGGACCTGATACTTATTAGTTATTACTTATCAATATTGTTAGGACCAAGGCTAAGGACTTCTATTTAAAATTGTTGTTTTTTTATAAAACCCACACCTTCATGTCTAAAATGGTCAAATAAACACTTATAAATAAAAAATGGTTTGATATGCAAAATATGCAATTATAAATTTCAAAAATAAACTAAACATTTTATACCTATGTTATGTTATGTTATGTTATACAATAAACTAACATTTTTACTGTCAATTAATAAAATTAACCTTATTAAACAGTATTAAAAGTTATGAAATAGTAATTAAATGTGTTATGCCAGACACAAAACAATTGGTTTTATTGTTTTTACTATTCTTATGTTCATAGATGATATATTAAAACTATTTATAAACACCCAATTGTACATTTGATGATGTGTGTGTGTATATATATATATATATATGGGCTACAAGTGAATTAGTATAAGTAATTTCTTTAAATTAAAGTATACCTGGTTCTTGTATTTACATATTAATTGTAAACTAATTTACTTTTATATAGATGTTTTTTAAATGGCAGATAAAACTTCTAAAGTTCATACATACTAAACAACTTCACATATACCCAATTGGAAAACTTACGTGATTTTTTGTCAAATTGCTTTTGAATGAAGGCAATGTCATTTGTTTGTTAACTATAACCTCATTATTTGGTTTACTATTTTTGAATAGTCTTTTACTTTCTTTTACTTTCGAAAGTATGGATGGATGTTTGAACTATAAATAAAACATAAATATTATTATAATATGTTGATAGGTGGTGGGTAATTTATTATATAAAAAAAATGTATACATAATAATAATAATAATATATATAGGTAGGTAGGTAAAATAATGAAAATATCAGAAAATTTTTCTTTGAAAATCTTAAACAGAACTGTACATTTTTTATGGTTTTGACTATAATAGTAAATTATAATTATTTTATATTTGAGAATCAAATATAAAATATATTTTAGCATTTAGCTTATTCAGAAATATGTATTGGTTAAAAAAAGTTTTAGTATTCATTTTCAATAATTTCACGATATTAATTTATTGTTGCTTTTAATTTGAATTTTAAAATGAAGTTATTAACCCACCCGAAGTACCTACAAAATCTATCTCGTTATTAAACATTCAGAGGTTAAAAAAAATTTAAAAACATACCTTTAGGTGACTCAGAAAATTTCCAGTTGAATTAATCTGGCCCTGAATAACTTTTGCGCAGATAACACATTTTGCCATTAATTTTTTCCCATCGGTCTTGTTTGGTAGAATATTATAATACTTACCATCAAATAAATAATTTTGCGGTAAATTTATTTCTTTTATTACATCACAAGCAGAGTTGGTTTGATTAATGGCTTCATCTAATGCAGTTAATTTATTTTTATTTTTCTTTATATCATTTTTGTCCGCACAAGATGCAGTCACCAAAAAACGTTTCATATTTTATTATGTTATAATCAAAAATAAATAAATAAAAACAAAAAGAATAATAAAAAAAATAAAATTATTACAAGTTGTATAATCTAATATTTCGAAGAATATTAGGATTCATAAAATTTAAAAACGCTCTAAATCGGTCCGATTTCATCCGATTGGGTCCAAATATAGCTTAATGTTTAAATGTGTGTTATTTTGAAGTGTCACGTCTTTCTGTAGACAGACAGGGAATGGGAAAGAGTGAGTGTGTGAGTGAGTGAGAGTGAGAGTTCTGTTCATCAGAGCATCTGGGTGTTCACATTTCGTCATGTTTTTCGGCGCACCGCGCACATATATCTGTGCTGCGACTGTATGCATGCATCGGGTGCACTTTTAACGATTGTATACAACAAAGCACAAGGTCTGTACCGATGAACTAACATGTTTTACTTTGTCCCAGGTGTATGTATTGGGAACACATTCGTCAAAACTAGAAATGTCCGATTCACCGGGGATGTGAAGATAATCGAGAACGTTGATGATTCTTGTCTTTCATCATATGACTTCCTCGTGGATCGAAAAAAGCAAATAGCCCGCTTAGCTATTTCCAACCGGACGATGACTTTGGATATCCTTTAAGGTGAGACATAGTAAAACATATTTAAGCTGACACTACTGTTAACCTTTTGGCTTGGGGTTCGATTTAATGTTTTTGCACCACCCGATCATACGACTGTACCACTGAAAATCGGTGGGCCGACGCGCGAGACGAGAAGTGAATGCCTCTGTAGGAGTCATCGAGTACAGGGCTGTATTCGGAGGGAGCTAAGGGTGGTTTTTTCATTTTTTCATTTTTTTGTTATACTTATTTTTTTTTACTTATTTCCTATTTTTTCTTTTTTACAAATTTCTTTTTCTCACCATTCCGTAACATCATTTTGATTTATTATTCATTTTTCTATAAAAAAAAGTAAGTGTCTATATACATTTATACAAAGTTTAAATTAATTGAATTTAAATTAATTTGTCCCAGAGCGGCAGGTTCCGAAATACAGCCCTGGCACGATGACAATTTGCTTGTCCGAGAGATATGTAGTGTTTTTTTGAAGTGTGAGGTCGTTTTGGAGGGCTTGGGCTAGAGCTACACACGGCGCTGTTGACGTTGATATTATTATATTCTGCACATGGATATTTTACGTCCCGTGTGGATGCTGCGACGTCAGCACATAGGAGCTACATACGTGGGTAACCCCTGCGATTGTACGAGAACTTCGTCAGTCATGGTACCGCACGGTAGCTACCTACCCACGGCATTGCAGACGTAACTAAAGAACGAGCCGTCTAGACCTTACACGTCCCGTGTGGTAGCTAACAGGTAAGTAGGTGAGAGGGCTTATTTACTCAATATTGTTATTATTGGTTACATTATCATCATATATTATAAATATTTGTTGCCATTACAGAAGTTGAATTTTTAGGTTTAAAACATATATCAATTAAGTAACCAAAATCAAGTATTTTATTCAATGAAGGATAGTATAAGTTGCCCATAACAGATAAACTACATGAATATACATTAGTATTTATTATAAATTATATTTGTTTTTGTATTTCATTATTTTTTATTTTATGTATTCCTCTGTTATGTTTATGGTCAGATACAGAAAAATGTTATAATAGGTCATTTTTAAATCTGTTAATTTCATACTTTATTTCAATACCTAGGTTAGTAGATAATATATATAATTATCCTTTAAAACATATTTTAACACCGGAAAATAACAGATGATGGGTTGTTTATCTCAGTTGGCAATTATTTTTTATAAATTATTTATTATATTTTTAATAATTAACATAGTTTAGGCTTGACTATACATATTAACAACAACCGGTTAAAAATTTAAAATGGACACTGGAATTCAATTTTTAGATGATTAAATTTGGTGTGCTAATATTTTTTTGTGTCTTTTAATAATTTTTTTTAAATACAAACTTAGTGTAGATAGTTGCGATATTTTCAAAAACCATTGACTCGCGTTTGTCGGTCAACAAATTTTTGTACCTAGAAAATGTCCGCTTCACGTCCGTCGAAGTAATAGTTGCTTATTTAAAAAATGTCATATAATTCGGAAAATTGAATTGAATCGCTTTCACTATTAAAGATTTTTGAAATGTCAGTAATTGTATTGTAGCCAACGTTTTTTGATTACATTTTTTTAAATTTAATAATCTAAGGTCACATTTGGGAAATACCCAAGATATATACCCAAGAATATTCGTACTAATTCATTTTTATATACTCAGAAACTATAAAAATATTAGTATTTTTTTCATATTATAATAATAAAAATTTTGAAAATATCCAAAAAAACTAAAAAACACATACAAATATGTACCAACAGATGAAATATGCAAATAAAATCTTCAAATAAGAGCTTAAAATCCCAAAAAAATGAATAACTCTCGAAATATGCAAAATATGCACTAAAATAATAATATAAAATAATAAAAAATAATTTTATAGTTTAAATTGTTATGTTGTGCTCACTTAGCACATCATACGATTAACCAAAATAAATATGCAAATGCATATAAATCCGCGCTCTACTTTTGTATTTTCTTTGCGTCCAGTTTGATTAGATAACGATAATCATAATTTTGTATTTTAGGTTATAAGCTAAAAAAAATTTAATAAAAATTTAATTAATTAAGGCGTTGGTATTTGAAATATACTTAAGATATAACTAACCAACAAAAGGACGATCTGGACCATCTGGTCTAGTCCAGTACGATACTGCCATACTGGTGCAGTGGTGCGGAGAACGGCTATAGATTATTGTAATTAAAAAAATTATAATTTAATAATACTATTGTAGTATAGACTTTTTCTGTAAACACGAGTGATCACTGGAAGCTTGGAGCCTGGACTCTGGAAGTCTAGAAGACTAGAACGTTATGTTATGAATTTACAACGGATAAATAAATAAAATACATAAAATACAAGGCTGGTGAATTCTTTGGCATCAAATTCCTAACATAAAAACTTTCAATTCCGAACAGTTGATATTTTTTATAAAATGTTCTCTTATCACTCTTGCTTATATCTCAGGGGCAAATGTTTTCTTATCACTATTGCTGTTATCACAGGGGGAGAACTACTATAGTTTCCCGCACCTTTGGATAGGACATAGAGTAATTACTCTATGGGATAGGACGGGTTAGTGACCTGATGTTTACTTGTTAAGAATCGATCACATATTGTGCAAACACTGCAAACCCTTACTTTACGGTGGAAACGAAACGAAAGACGAAAATCCTTAGCATAGAACATATACCGCGACCAAATACTCATTGATAACCACATACCATTGAAACCAAAGTTTCTGTTTTTATCATGGATTTTTAGAAGATATTATCTTGAATTTATATATTATCATCTCAAATCATTTATCATGAATTCGTGAACCAAAATAATGATAAGAAAATCATTTTTATATAATAAATGTTATCAGTTAGTTGAGCTGTTTTGTTTTGGAATACTGGAGTGACAGGATAATCAATTTCGTGAATTTTTATTTTACGTTTCAGCGGATTCGTTCCGCGACCACATCATGAACTGTATTATTTAATTTTTCTAATTTTTAACGGTGTGAAATTATTAATGAACAACAGGTACATTTAAGTACATTTAATTAGTTGTGCAGTCTCAGATCGATTGTTGATTGACAAGTTTTGTACTTACATCCGTGTTTCACCTTACTTCAAAATGAATATATTACCGAAAAAAAGGTAAGTTTCCATCTTTTTCTGTAACTCTTGTGGTTGTTTTTTCCTTACTACATTCGTTTAGTCTTTGTTACATGTTTGTTGGATGTTTCTTTAAATATTCTTACCTAAGTTATTTTAATTTTCTTCAACTGTTTCACAGACTTTTAGCATTTAAACATTTATATGTCAGATATTGTAAACATTATTCTATCTAGCGTTGTACTTAATATACTGTTTCATATTATATTAAATTAAATTTTTTTCATTAAATTGTCTATTCAATTTTGATACAATTTAATGAGAAAATGTTTACTCAAACAGTTAAATGTTTATATTAACTAATATTCTGCTTTACAAGTATACTAAGTTAATTTTAAATAATGACAAAGCTTATAACGTAGGTACATTTACCTATTAAATTTGATAAAAATTAATAACGTTATGAAGTTTTTTTAAATGTTCATGTACAAAGCAAATTTCAAATTTCAAACATTGTTCTCAATTTATACATTTATTCATGGTAGTTTTATTGTTATAGGTGGCATGTCCGAACTAAAGATAATATTGCACGTGTTAGACGTGATGAGGCACAGGCGGCTGAAGAAGAGAAGAAACTTAAGATGAGGATACAGTTAGCTGTAAGTGAACTCATGATACGAGTATACTGTAATACTATAAACTATAAATTATGTTTCATCATACAATAACTAGCTTATGATTATTTATTACCCACAGTTATAATTCATTATTTTATTTTAGTTAATAAACTAATATTTAGCTTTAAAGTAAATAATATTGGCTTTTGAATAGGTATTTTATTAATTATTTACAATTTGTATTAATATTTGTATATATTTATACCAGGAACAAGAAACAAAACTATCCTTGTTGAGAAATAAGTCTAAACAAAGATATGATGACTCTACAGATCGACCTGAAGAAATTAAAACAGAGGAGCTAAGTCATGTTAATTTTTTCCAAGATCTTGAGGATGGACATGTTGCTCATACAGGTGTTAATAAAGAACATGAACAGGAAAAAAAGGATGAAAAAGAAGCATATGAAAAAAAAATCGGTTATCTAACTTATTTAGGACAAGATACAGATGAAGTGACTGGTAATGTACAATGGTATAATAAGAAACCGAAACGATTAGATTTGCGCGAAACTGATAAAGAAATTGAAACTAAAGTTAAAACATTTAATGATCCACTCATGATGATTAAAAAATATACTGAAGGAGATCAAACGAGTAGTAAAATTTCTAAAATATTGGAAAAGAAAAAAGACGATTCTCCTAAAAAAAAACACAAAAAAAAAAAAAATAAGAAAGAAAAAAATAAAGAAAAGGTGAAAGATAAAGAAACAAAAAAATTAATATTGGAAAAACTCAGAGAAAAAAGGTTAAAGAGAGAGAGGGAAGAAAGGTTTAGAGCTAGTCAATTATTAGCAAAAATGAATGGAGTCAAACCAGTAGAAGCTCCAAAACCACAAACAAAACCAACTATTGTACAAAAGTATAATTCTCAGTTTAATCCATACTTGGCTAAACAAAATTACCCTACTAGTAACAGTACTAATTCATATTCATAAAATGTGATACAATTTAAGTAATAACTTAACTTAAATCAAATATTCAGGTTTTTGTTTTATTTAATAGTATTATAATTCAACTACCTGTATGTTTTATATTTATTTTTGTGTATTAATAAAAGTCATAAAATATTCTGATTGTTAAGTGTTATTATAGATTAATATATTTAACATTGTTTTAATTTATTATTTAAGTCATAAATTATAATACTTTGTTAAGCTTTTGATTCTGTAAACCACAATGCTCTTATTTCTGTCCTCATGAAATCCGTATTGTGTGAGCTCTTGATCTTGGTCCAATCATACCTTAACAATATATTCCAATGTTTTAGGTGTTTTGGTACAAAATTGTATTGTTTTCTAGCATCACCAGGTGCTCCTCAAGGTTGTCACCTTTCTCATTCGCTGTTTTTCCTATACATCAGTAGTGCTCATTTCCGTTTATTCTGTTTTGCTGATAACTAGGGCTAGAATTTATATGCAATAACAAATTGTAAAATATGCATTTTATTTACCAAAATATGCAAAAACTTTTATTATTATTATTTATTACAAAAAAATGTATTATTTATTATAATTTATTATTAATACTTATTAGTTATTACTATTAGTTCATATTATTGCATTAAATATTAGTTTATATTATAACATGCTACTATGATATGTTGTTTCAAATTTTCAAATACGAACTACCGGCGATTTGAACGTAGAATAGATTTATACTGACTAAAACTCCTTTCCACATCACACGAGGTTATTGGAGCATATTTAAATGACGCAATTTGTCCTGGATTTAAATTAATATTAACATCTTCTTTTTCCTCTTCATATTCACCGTTTATTATACTACAAATTTTAAAGAGTGTTTTTAATCCTTTATTCTTCTTTATTATGAAATCCATTTTAGTTTTTCTTTGCTGTCTAACTGTATAACAATGTGTAAGTAATTTTATCAGTCATCCGACCAACGATAGGGTAATGAACGGATATTATTCGACCTAAGATAAGATAGGTAGTATTTATGCTATATATTTACAACAATTCAACGGATAAACCAAAAACTATTGATTTCGTAAAGTACCATTTAAAATTAACAATAACTTATAAAAATTTAAAAATGTAAGTAAAAAAAAAATCAAATTCTCAAAAATCTATGAATATGCAATTATATGCATTGTGTTCAAAATATGCAAAAATATGCAAAAAAAAACGGTTCTAATTAAACAAGAATAAACCAAATCGTGGACAAATCTGACAACCAATCAATACATATCATACATATAACAACATTAAATTATATGCTCATGTTTGTGCGATTGAGGACTGCTTAAAGCTGCAGGATTACCTTAATAGGTTCTCACCATGGTGTGGTGAATTAGAACTGTCTTAATCTCTTCAAATGTAAAGTTATGTCCTTTTCTAGGGATTGCTCTCCAATTACCCTCTCTTATCAACTCTATAAATCAGATATAATTAGTGTTTATGATAGCGTTGTGGACTTTGGTTTCAAATTCATAGTTCACTTGATCCTGGTATATTGATTATATATGTTATAACTTTATAAGGCTCTAAACACCCTTGGTATTATTATGAGATTGGCCCGTGATTATCATTTGGGTATGTCGGTTAAGTCACTTTTCTGTGCTCCTACTCACATAAGTAAACCTTAAGGTTCATCTAAAAACTATGAGTACTACTGTTCCCTTTCATATTCCCCACTTGACCACTAACTTTATTGTAATCTGTATCACAAAAGAAATGTTTGTAGGCATGTTTGCGTCTAAACTCTAGGAACTAGAGTTCACTCTAATTTCATTAGAATGAAAATTTATAAAGTCCATAATATGAAAAATTAATTAAAAATAACTTAGAAACGTTTCAGAGGGTTGAGAAACTCTAGATTTGCCGCTAATAATTCATTCAGCTATTCATGCGATGAATGAAATATGACAAAATATTGCCTATACAAAACGCCTTGCTTAATATTTTAATGTTTTTCTTTTGGCATTTTTATTTTGATGAATACGAATGCCGTCTGCAAGTTAGTGAACAATGTTTGAAGTCTTAATACTCATAATGACATTAATTATGTAATGGGTATATTTAATTCTTGTGGATTATCTACTAGCACTAGTAGCACTCATAAAATGTATTTTTTTTTGTTTTTTAAATAAAAATTAGTTGTAATAACTTTTTTTAAAAAATTACGTTTTAGTATCACTTTTGGAACTTTAGAACACTTATATGGTTGCATTAAACTATAAGTACAGTATAACATGATTAAACTCGGAAAACATATTAAAGTTTGAAAGCTGGGAACACTTTTTGATTTATTAGTTATTACACTTACATTATTTGAAGGCCTCGCTTGGAATGCCATCAACAAACCGCATCTTCTACATGGGTACAAGATTCATTTACACGTTGTACATTTATATGGTAGGCGGGTTTTTAAGTTCAGAAATCAGAATTGTCGTCTTAACCAATGACAGTCTCAATTCTTACTAATAATAATATCAATCTGAATTCGTCTACAAAAAATGTATCCATATTTAAAAAAAATGAAATGAAAAATATTCTAATCGTCATCGATTTCATACATTTTATTATTTTAACTTATTGTCCTGGGTGATCAGAACAAGATTGTGTGTTATTAATAAAAATATGTGCTGTTAAAAAACAATTAATATGCATTAAAATATTAAATATGCAAAAAACTGTTCAAATTTAAAAGTAAACAAAATAAAATTGATGCTAAGAATAATTTAAATCATGCACATGTATAAACGTGTTTAAAATACGTTTTTCTAATAAATGTATGCGTTCACATGTAAATCCGTTCCTTAGTAATATTTTAAAAGTAGCACATTAAGTCTACGCGCATGTTAATATTAGGAATACCCGAAGAAAACTCGGAGGTTACCAGTGTTCACAAGTAGGATTTAGAGATGACGGGAAAGTTATTAGATTGTGCAAAATACGATAACAGAGAAAAATGATTTAAATATTGAACGAATTTTTTATTAACCACGCCTTATATTTTATTCTATGTCTACCTACAATGAATGTTCAGAATCTGATTTATTACAACTTCTCGTTTTCTTATCTCCACACCGGGAATATTTTTATGATCAATTCCAATCATTAAAGCGATTGACAATTAATATATTATAAACAAAAACTACACAAAAAAATTAAACGATGTACGTGCTGTCGTTTACTCGTACATTGGTCTAAGCTTGATAACTGACAATACGTGGTTTTAATTTGATAAAATTATATTTGTCCCTAGAATAAATATAATGCGGTGTTTAGACGTATAATATCGTATAGACGCACTTTTGAGTTACAACCACGTACGAAATCCATTTCGAAAGTGATATTGTTATTTCGAAAGTTAACGACATGTGGTGGTTGTGAAACATTACTTTTTATTTATTTATTTATTTATTTATTTTAAATATAAACGGACGTAAGTCCTTCACAAATATTTTGAGCGTAAACACGGTAATTATGATACAACGGTGTCATAGGAATGACAAGTTACAAACTAAGACACATTGTACATTTATAGTTACTAATATAGGTAAGTGAACAAAAAAGGTAAATTACAACAAAGAAAGATTTAAGACGATACATGCTAAACAAAATCAAAGGTAATGGAATTACCCGCAGCCATTAGGATATTAGAGGGACAGTTTATCATATAGTTTGTTTTATGAGGGAAAGGATAGCATAAATCATTGCATCGTGTGTCACGGCGGTTTATTTTAAAACGGATGAAGGAGAGAAGCTCTTCACAGTCGATATTCCCTGAGAGTAAATTATATAATAATTTGGATAATAATAAAGTACGTCTAGTTTTAAGTGGAGAGAGATTGATGAATGATAATACTGAATCATAGGAACCATGAGGTGGCCTATAAATATTAAAGTTTAAAGATATGAATCGGAGAAAGTTATTTTGAACTGACTCGATCGCATCGATCTGTTTATGGGTGTTGTTAGTCCAGATTAATGGACAGTATTCCAGGTTTGAGCGAACAAGGGCACAGAATAAGACTTTTAGGGAAGAGGATCACTGAATTGTCTACAAGTTCGTTTGATAAAACCTAAGTTGCGCATTGCCTTATTTTTTACCATTTCAGTATGGGCTGAAAAATTTAGTTTTGAGTCGAAGATGACGCCTAGGTCTTTAAAGTTTGTTAATAATTCTATATAAAAATTGGATATAGAATAATTATAATCAATAACATTTTTGCTTAAACTAAATCGCATAAATTTGCATTTGTCGATATTTAATAACAGTCGATTAGCTGAACACCAGTCTTGAATGTTATTAATATCGGTTTGTAAGTCAACTACGTCATCTTGATTTTTAATTATTTTTACCAATTTAAGGTCATCAGCGAAAAGAAAAACTCGAGATTTTTTTATGACATCCGGAATGTCATTTATAAAAATATTAAAAAGTAAAGTAGATAGGTGATCACCTTGCGGTACTCCGGATGGTACATTAAATTGATCAGATTCAAAGTTCAAATGTTTAACAGCGATAGTACGGTTTGAGAGAAAAGAGCAAAACCAGGAAAGTAGAGGGTCAGAAAATCCAAATAGTTTTAGTTTCATAAACAGTATTTCATGGTTTATGCTATCGAATGCTTTTGATATATCAGTGTAAATGATATCAGTTTGCGAACGGGCTTCGAAAGAGTCAAGTATTATTTGTTTAGTGATAGCAAGATTACAATTAGCTGATCGCTTAGGTCTAAAACCATATTGATGGTGAGTAAGAAATGTGGAGCAATAATTATTAATTTTAATAGAAATTAGTTTTGAAAAAAGTTTAGGAATTACTGATATTTTTGATATTGGTCGGTAGTTAGAAATATTTGTAGGGTCACCTTTTTTAAAAACAGGGTAAATAAAGGAGTTTTTCCATAGGTCGGGGAATATACCATTTTGGAGCGATAAATTAAAAATATAAGTTAAAGTTGGAGTTAGTATAAATCTACAATTATAGAGGAAAAAGGCTGGAATGTTATCGGGACCTACTTTAAAATTTATAGGGAGAGTGGTAAGCTCATTTAAAACATCGACCTCAGTAAACAGTATAGATGAAAAGAAAAATGAATGATTACTATTGAAAGAATTATTTAAACAGGGAGCAGTAGGGGTTAGTTTGTCTGGATGAGGGTAATTTTTAAAGAAAAATTTGGCAAATAAGTTTACAATATCTTGTCCATTATCAGCTGACGTGTCGAGCTTAAGGAGACTTGGTATTGAATTATTTTTTCTACGGTTATTAACATATTTCCAAAAGGACTTTGGGTTTGATTTGACAGATAGTTGAATTCTATTAATATAGTTATTAAAATCTCGTTTAGCAGTTCTCTTACATTTAGCCCTCAAGTGAGAGAAACTATTATAATCAGATGAGTCATTAAATTTTTTATACAATGAATGAGCAATTTTTTTCTGTGTTAATAATATTTTTAACTCGGTAGAATACCAAGAAGGAAAACTGTTTGATGAAATAGGTTTTTTCGGTACAAAGGTACTAATTGCTTTATTTAAACAAATATTAAAGTAGTTAATTAATTCATTAGGGTTAAAATTAATAATAGTATTATAAGATAAATTATCAGCTAAAAATTTAACAATATTAATATAATTACAATGTTTAAAATCATAAAAACAATTTGTTGGCTTAAGTATATTAAACTGGTTATAATCAATAGTAACATTAAAAGCCGGGTGATGCTTATCTAATGGTAATAGTGGGTCAGGATCTTTGGAAACATTAAGGTGGACGTTTGATAAGATTAGATCTAAAATTACATTATTCTCATTAAAAATTTGATTTAGCTGATTGAAGTTAAAATAAGATAGCATATTTACAAAATAGGAATCTAGTTGGGAGGTGCAATTACTTGGAAGCGATGTATGAGCCCAGTGAATTTATGGTAAATTAAAATCTCCTAGTATTATAAATTTTGCAGACGGATAAGCTGTATATAGTTCACTTAAAGTAGAAAAAACATTTTCGTATATTAGTAATGGGGAACAAGGAGGTAAATAAACGCAGCCCACAATAAAAATTATGTTATCCATTTGTAAATGTATAAAAACTGCTTCGATGTTGTTGATAGAAGTATTTAAAATTTTACATTTGATTGTATTTTTTACTGCAATTAAGACGCCCCCACCACGAGAGCGATTACTGTTTAGAGGCGATCTATCACAACGAAAAATTATATAATTAACAAAGTGCAGTTCAGAGTCACATATAGCAGGTGAAAGCCATGTTTCAGTAAATGTAATTAGATCAAATAGAGAGGTATTCAGTGAGGGAATTAAAGTGTTAATTTTGGAAACTATGCTTCTAACATTTTGATAGTAGAGTAGTAGGCTTGAGTTGGTGACTAGTTTTTTTGAACCATAGAGGAAGTGATAGTTGGTTGACCCTTATAGTATTTTATTGTTAGATTTGGCTCACCTTTTGATATTTGCATGTTTAACTGGTTTCGTAGATTACGGAGAAATTCACGCTGATAAGGTGATTTATCGCTCGTAATTCTAATATCTTTAAAATTTTGATCAGATTTAAGGATACGTGATAACCCCAGAATTTTAAATACCTCTGAGGCCGCTTGTAGTTCAATTTTCAGTGGACGAGATTTATTGCTAGGTTTATCTAAACGGCTAATTTTTATTGGTTTTATGTCCGTTCCTAGTTTATCAAAAATGTGTGTTATTGAATCAGTATCTGAGATATTATTCTGGTTGGATTCTTCATGCACATTAAAAATGATAATATTTTTAGAACGATTTTGACGGTCGATAAACTCAGCAAACATGTCTTGATTAGAGTTGGACTTTGAAACAGCTGATTCCAACGGGTCGACACGATTTTTGGTAGCAGTCAAATCGTTACGAAGCACACTATTTTCATTTTTGATACTTGATAACTGAAGGAGATTTCGTGAAATTTTTTGTCAAAATAATTAAGTTTTTCATTTTGCTCATTGACCAAGTCAATAAGTTTGGTTTGCTCCATGCGTAGGTTATCGAGATGACTGATAATTAATTTTAAGTCGGGTTCGGTAGTAGAGAGTGGAGGTAGAGGTTTAGTTGAGTTACCGGCAATAGAAATAGTATTTTTAGATTTTTTAGCACAGGTAACACAAGACCACGATTTATTCAAACTATTCAAATAGTCAATATCATCTTGTTTCAACGAGACACAAATAAGGTGGTACAATTTAGAGCAAGAAGAACACGTAATTGTGTCTTTTTGACCGCGTTTAATACTCACGGCACAAGTATCACATGAACCCATGATATGTAATTGATTCAACGATAAGAGGTTATTACTGGTAAATAGTTATAGAAACGCGGAGCACGAAATAAATGGAGATAACACACGTGTGTACCGTGTACGCCATGACGGTTAACGACCATCAAACTCGCGCCTTTATCGTTAATATACAACATGTATATTGTATAATATACATTGTATATTACGTTGTATATTATTATTGTATATACTAGCTGAATTACACGACCGAGGCCGGGAGGCTCTACTATTTTAGATTAGAGCAACAAATTACCATAATGATGTAAAAAAAAAAAATTTGGTTGAAAAAAGCCCAAATTCGTAGTCATGTAATCTAATGATATTTAATTTATTTGCTTCGACTACATTCATTTTCATGAACTATAAATTATAATCTGTAACAATAAAAATTAACATATTAAACAAAATAAAATATTTCCTAGGTAACCAAAAAATGAAATAATGTATACATCCAGCCCAAAGCTCTGAACAATTTTGAGCCTTAAAAGTACAATGTTCGAAAGACAATAGTAATCAGTAAACCAACATTCCCTCAACATTTCAAATTAATGGGTATGGTACAAAACTGTAGGCACTATGAATTATTCGTACGGAACATTCTTGATCGGAGCCAACAATTTTTAAGATCTCTTCTCATTGCACATTTAGAATATTAGTGGAACCCCTATGTCAAATTGCATACGTTTTGTCGTTTTTGAGATGTAGTGATCAGTGGGGTGAGTGATATTTTAATTTGTTAATGTCCCACAGCAAAGTGGCCCATAACTATTAATTTTATACACCGCGATGAATGCGTAACGGTTTTCTATTTGTATTGTATCAACAGTTCATATTTTATCGTATGTTTTACGTTATTTTTAAATTTATTAATCTCAGTAATATACTATTTTTATCCATTCCACTGTAACAATTTTATGTTTGATCCTTACACTGTGTCATATAGGCAACCCGGTAGACGGGCAGTTCGCTTTAAATAAAGTTGTTTCTCTATGCATCACATTAGGTTTTTTTGGATTCGCCAAGTTTATGTACTCCACAGTTATCTGAAATCTTATGATAACTATGTTTATCGAGGTTCATGTTCATATCAGTAAAATATAATGAGATAACGAGTGACTGTAAATTTAAATTGATGACTAAAAATATTGTTACTAGCAAAGTGAATTGTCACTGAAATAGTGTAGTGAGTATTCAATAATCGCTTATGTATCGCCTTATTTGCAATAAAGATAGCTTCGGTAAGACTGCTGACACGTGCGGGTGCGATTTTTTTGTTGACCGTTGGGTAATGGGTAATTTTCCTAAAATAAATCACTTGGAAATTTGACATTGCATAAAACGAAGCGTGATGTCGACAACTGTAAAATTATGGGAATAGCTAATGGACGTTTATTTCTATAGTTAATATCTATGAATTCCAACAAAGTGCCAAGAACAACTATTTTTGCAAAACGATAACGTTTAAAAAATGTAATTTTGACTGTACAGTTGAAAACTTCGAATGGGTCATGGACATTACGAAGATACCTTCTTTGTACGTTATCATCTACAGTACCTATTTAAACTTCAGTATATTAATGTGATCCAAATAGTTCACAAAGTCATAAAAATCGTCGACGCTTCTTGTACCTATATCATACTACAAATTACCAGCGCGCAATTTGATCGCGAATATTGAAATATTATCTCACCGTCATTGGTCAAAACTTAAAACACCTAACCTTTAGTGAAATATAACAAAAAACTAATTATTAATCGCCCAATTCATTGGAAAACCAAGTGCAAGATATGTGTTTACCAATATTGTTGAAGTGAAAATCGGCCGCGTGACTTTAAGTATCCCGTAGCCACAAAGTTTCTGGCCCCCGAGAACGGCCGCGCTACGGGAAGTTGTCGGTAATCGCGTAAACCACCGTAAAGTACCCACAACGACTACCGTGCCCGCAAGCAATAGATTATAATAAATTGTTTATGGGTTGACAGCATTGTTCAAATGTTTTTCTTATCTTCTAACATCCCCCATTTGTCATCGCAAAGCAGTTTTTGGCATTCGTCATCATGGAGAGGTTCACAGTTGAACAACACGTAACAATAGTGAAAACGCACTACAAGTGCGGATAGTGTGTCGCGGAAACGTTGCGAAAGCTTCGGAATATCTTCGGAAGAAACAATGTGCCTTCGCGAGCAACTGTAACTCGTTTGTTAGAAAAATTCGAGAAAACTGGCTCAGTTGTGGACAAGATAGCCACTCATCAGAGGAACATTCGATCGCCAGCAAACGTAACCATAGTGAAAGACAGTGTTCAAGTGAACCCGCAGAAGTCTGTTCGCCGGCGCTCACAGCAACTGGGTATGTTACGAAGTTCTGTTCATCGCATTTTGAAAAACGAGCTTCATCTGCATCCATATAAGATTCAGAAGACACGAGAATTGAGGCCAACAATCATGGCAAGAGAAGATTATTTGCAAAATGGATTTTGAGCAAACCCGACGCGGACTTCGCCAGCAGGATAATCTTCAGTGATGAGGCTCACTTTCACCTCTCAGGGTATGTTAATGAGCAAAACTGTTGAATTTGGGGTTCAGAAAATCCAAGACATATTCAAGAGAAGCAAATGCACTTTGAGAGATGCACAGTTTGGTGCGGATTCTGGGCGGGAGGTGTAATAATTGGACCCTATTTTATTGAAGACGAAAACAGTTGTGCGTTTACTGTGAATAGTGAACGATATCGGGATATGATTACATCCTTTCTATAGCATTGGAAGAACTCGAAACGGAAGGAATGGATCTCGGGCAAACGTGGTTTCAGCAAGATGGGGCTACCTGCCACACTTTACGTGAATCAATGGCGTTGTTGCGTGAGAAATTCCCTGATAACCTGATATCAAACCGAGGTGACCAGAATTGGCCTCCCAGGTCATGTGATCTCACCCCGTGTGATTTTTTTTTATGGGGATATGTGAAGTCACGATTGTATACAAACAATCCGCAAAACATCGATCAATTGAAAGAAGAAATTAGGCGGGTAATTAGCGGAATCGACAGAGAGATGGGCGCGAAAGTGATCACCAATTTCAACGACCGCATTGTTGCACGCAGGGATCGCAGAGGTGGACATTTACTCGATATTATTTTTCATAGTTAAATTGGACACGTATATGGTTACAATAAATTTTTTTTCTTGAAATTGCAATGATTTTTTGATAAGTTATTGCGTTTTTAGAATGTGCGCTTCTGCTGGGACGCCCTATATATATTTACGTGCTGGCGGTATACACCGCGTGTTTATTTACGTGCGTATTGCTAATGTCTTTGAGGTGTTCCGACAAACTTTCGTCGTCGTATCCATGGGAACAATATCCACGGAGACGTCTCTACTTGGGCGATATTATACTGTCATCGAGTGTTATTATTATTGTTTTTTTTTTTTTTCGTACGCACCGGGACCGAAAGAAAAGCAACGGGCGCGTGGAGAAAATCGACCTAATCCACCGGGAGTCCATCGCCGCAGTCGCTGATTTAACTGTTGTTCCGCCGCGTACCGGTAAGTTTTCACTTCGACAGTACTTCAATAATCGTCCCGTGACCGGTCGACGAGGGTAAAACACGTAACGACGTGCACCGCAGTCGCGGTTTACGACTCCGTCGACGTTTGCCAATAGCCGGACGGGGCGCGTCGAACGCGACAATCGTCGTCGACGGCGGGCGTTACGCGAGGGTGAAACGGTGTCGGCCGCGGCGGCGTGCAGGACGATCGTTTTCCGCGAGCATATCGCGTTCTCGAGGTAAACGTCCCCTCGCCCCGCGTCCGTCGCCATACCGGCCGGGGTGCAGCTCGACGCGGACGGCACGCCCCGTAGCAAGACGACCGACCGCGACAATAATCATAACGACAATTATTACTATCCCGACGAGTTATTGTTAATAATATGCGTACGCGTGACGTGCACGGACTTGCGCTGTTCGGGGGAGGGGAATGTTACCCGTTCGTTCCGTTTTCGGCGACCCGTCGTGTGTCGCATGTCTTGTTGGCATTTCGTCACGACCACGGTCGGGCGAACTGTACAACGTACCATGTGTTTCCGCTCGCCACCACCGCGCACAGTCCCCTGGCATCCACCCGCTCGCGACATAGTTTCGTCCACCGCGTTCTCTCTATGAATAGGTTAGGTACGTGCGTGCACGCGCGTGCGCAGTCGTCGTAACTCCCGTATCATTATTATTATTATAATTCTCATTTAGTGGGGGACCACCACTATTGCAAACCGATTCAGAATGCGACGGCACCACGCAAATGAGCATTTTTATAGGCCTGACAAGATTTTCTCGAGACCGCACCTCTCACAATAACATCCCCGTATTGAACTCGTAACGGCTTAACATTTACTATGGGTGGTTAATAAGTTTGGACCTTTGTTGTCCGCCAGTACTGGTTTTATGAATTCACCCCTCCGGATTGATTTCAGAGGCGTGAAATAATTAATTACTCGACAGTTTTTTTCAATGAAATGTATATTTCTTCATTTGAGTCGTTTGATTAAATTTAAAGAGTACACGCATTGACTATTCTTAGCTTAGCTGTATTACGACTGCCGAATCCGTTCGTTTATCGGACGGTGTCCGGCGACTCGCTCACATAAATGCTTATCCAGCACTTATCCCCAAATTAGTTCACAAATGCGTAGTACTAATAATAATGAATATAATATGTACATAACACCTGTGTGTAGAGCTTAAGCACACGCATAATCATGAGGAAGTATTACCAACCATTCTCAAAAATAAATCTGCTTGGTGTCAGATTAGACTACTGCATGGCATTCCTGGTGTATGAGTATTTTCTGTAATCCGAAGCGGCCAAGAGAGTTGGTTACCTAAATATTTTAGAATATTTTAATCCGCTTTATGCCGTTCGTTCACTCGTGTTCACGTCACACCGATGGATTTGTTACTTATTATTATTAACTAATAATAGTTTAATTTATCGAATTTTGTAGTACATAATAGAAAGAAAAAAATCAAAATATTCTTAGGTAATTTCATAAACAGATAAGTAGCTCGAGTGAAAATCTGGTAAATTATTAGTATTTATAAGTTTGTGGTGCAATTTATTGTTAAAATACTATGAGTGGTTATTCTTAGAAAAACCAAAGGTGTGGTTGGAAAACTGATAAATGTACGTAGGATTGATTGTCACAAATATTAGTGCTTTTATGAGTTTTCATTGCCTATTGTCACTAAATGTTTCGGAGGCCTTATAAATTGCCTAATATAGTGAAATAGTACAATCAATCTTCATATTCTTCAACATGTATTAATTTTCTTTTTCTAAAATATGATAATCTCGTGTCTTACTGGTGATAATATTTCTTCCTATACGACGGAGACGTCGCGGTCGGTTAGCTCATCTTTTTTTGGTTGTCTCTTGGGAAATGGCACAACGTGTAGTCATATCTGTGGGTCGTCTCGTCGAGGCCGAGAAATATTGCTAGCAGTTATCACTGATCCAGTCCCCAGGCTGTCTCGGTCATGTTTATAGACCAGATATGGAGGATATACGGCACACGTTCGCCGAAATTGAATGGCACGAAAAAAATTACGAATTTTTTAAAATATATTTAAAAATGATTTAAATTATTTCATTAAAAATCAATAACTACTTTCCTTACATAACATTGTATCCGCTAAGATACAGCAACAAAAATAACATTAAAATGTAATCATCATTTTTATTACATCAAATTCAATATAATATATCTCCCCTAATTAAGGGATATTTGTTAAGTCATCCCTTATTTATGAAATCAAAATAAATAAAAATATGAATTAAAACTAACATGCGTAATTAAATGATATTATAATATTATGTTATTATACTTATTAGTTATTACTTATTACGTATATAATAATGGATAATCATGAATAGCATCATTCACTTTATTTTTATTCTAAGAAAATATAATTTTTATTTGGTCACGTGATTAATTTTCAGAACTTTGTATAGAAAAATTTAGTTTTCGACCCGAAAAATGTTCGTCACCATAGGTTGGCCAATTTTCAATGTTTTGAAATGCGAATAGACTACATTTATAATATAACAGGTAGTGTGCGATACGAGTGATGTGTGTTTATAATATAATCATTACTGTTTAGACGTCCTGATCTTCATCACCACCGTTTTCATTCCACAGTTTTTTTGACCAACAATACTCCCTTTACTATAAAATAATTATATAAATATATAATTTATTATATATTTATTATATATTATATTATTAAAATATTATAAAAAATAAAATACACATATTTCAATCGTCTAACCTCTAACGTGTTCCCGATTAAAGCCATCATCAACTTTTTCCTCTCCGAAGGATTCTTATTTTTGTATTTTAATAATTAATTTTTGAGGAAAATATATTTTCAATATAAGTTTCTCTAAATGGAAAAAAAAATAAATATAAAAACAAGAATACAATTACGTTATTTTTGGGTATGATTCTATATTATGTAAAAATACCTTGATGTGCATTCAATATATAAATATACTATTAAAACGAATAATTGTTTACAATAGTGAAGGAACTGCCAAACGACTATCACACAATGAAGATAGACTCTAGTCGTATATCTTATTGTTTTTTATGTGATCAAAATAAAAAAAACCCCAAGACATTTTCACCAGTTCTGTGCATTAAATTGTACGGGCACAGAACGTCGTTTGGTTCGTCGATGCATCTATAGCGCGCTGTTAATTTCCTTTATACACGTCATTCGGGTTGTATAACTTTCCAGCTCTCCCCATGTTGTACCCAAGCTTTTAATTTATACCGTATCATTACGACCATTAAATATCTATATTCTGAAACTTCCCCAAGTGAGTATTTAAACTTTTCTAATGTCACGGGGTTGAATGGGGGTACACGGGGAACCGGAACGTTCCCGTATATAAATAGTCGCATGATACGTGTTTACCGATCATTGTGTTTGTAGTGCTGCGAGTATTGAAATGCGGTGGTGGTAAATACCTATATTTCAATTATTTGTTGAATCGAAAATCGAAGTGCTATTATAATTGAAAAATGCCTCCGAAAACGGTACGTTATGGATTTGTTCTATGCTATAGTATACCAGATACCGGTATTCGATTTACGCAATTGATTGTTTATACTATTAAGGCTGTCTCACACCTAACCTTTACAATTATACCTATTGAATGACATAACAACCGACGACCATATTTTATACTTCTATTATATTTTCAAAAAGATTGACAAATTATACAATTTTAATTTTATTAAACTGTTTCGTAGTTAGTAGCTTAATTTAGTAATTCAAATTATTCAACAAAAAAAGGTCATACGATTATTTATCCATAGAAATATACTTTTCGCCGTAATTACACATCGAAATTATTATGACATGAAGGGATAATAGTACTATTTTATATAATAAACTTCTTATGTAAATAGACATAACCATTGTGCTGGGTCGGGGAATTGATAAAATAAGCAAATTATTTTAACTGTAAACATTAAAGAAAAACAGTGATTTAATTTTAAAAAATGTTTCTATATTGTATATTTATCAACTGTGTTTACAATTGTTATCAGATAACGGATTCGCTAAATATTTAACAATAAGTATAACTTTGAAGTGATACCTATATGAGTATAATGCAAATGGTCTGATAGGAATTCGTATAACGTGAAAACGACAGTTAAAAATAAAACGATAATTCTTATTCCAAAATGTTTTGAATTAATAGATTAGTATGATTAACATCAAACGTTCAATCTAACGTATTATTTTAAAATACCATGCGCAGGCTAACCAGAATAAAAGATCCGGGCGAATGGCCAAGAAAGGTGCACCAGTAGTGCTCCAAGAAGAATTAAACAACAATGATGATTGGGCGAAAATGTTGGAAAAACAAGGGATTTATGGTAAAAATAAATACATTAGAAAACCAAATAAATAAATAAACAACCATGTTTGTAAATATTACTTTGTTTTTTGTTTAGTCATTGATGTTTACACAGAATGGTGTGGTCCGTGTATACCTATGATACCAAATTTGAAAAAAATCAAACTAGAAATAGGAAACGAGAGTTTACACTTTGCCATTGTAACTATTTTACGTGTTTCTATTATATTTTTAATATGTTATATTCAATTTTTTTAATGAGAATGATGAGTTAAACGAAGTGTAAAAGTTGTTTTAAGTAAAAATGTTCTGTTGAGTCAATTAATTCAGCAAATAACGAACGCTGAGAGTAAAAATACCATCTAACACTAACACTATTCGTCAAAATATTTGAATGAAAAAATTCAAGAATACTACTGGATTGTATTTTTAAGTTGTTATATATCAATATCAATTTAACATTTTGTCATATGTGATTAAAATTCTTACATTTTTATCGTGTTGATCTTTAAAATGAATACCTAGTTAAATGATTTAAATAATAACTGCATAAGTAAACGGTACAATATTGCGGGTGATGCAAATCCATAAGCTATATAAAGTTAAGATACCCCCATAGAGTTATTAAAAATGTCATATTAAATGATAACAAGAATTAAGTTTTAGTCTACAGAAGTTACTGTGGATTTAAAATATTTTAATGAGCATGTTTCATGTATAAAACACATAATTATAAAAAATAAAAACTTTTTGTGGTATTTTTGATACATTATATTATAATTTTTTAATATTTTTTTCTGATTTATAACAATTCCCCAGGCAAAATCTGATAACATTACAGCGTTAGAAAGGTTTCGACAGAAAAGTGAACCTCATTGGTTGTTCTTTTTTGTAAGTATTGATCGTTGATAGTAAATACAATTTATTTACTTAGATTATAATAATATTTATTTATTGTTATTTATAAACAAGGACGGACACTTGGTTAATCTTATTATCGACGGAAATGCTCCGAGATTAATGAACTTAATAACAGACGAGGTGGAACAGTACGTTAAGTTTAAAAATGGAGAAATCCGAAGAGAGTTTGTGAGTATACAAATTGTATAAGCTATTTGTGAATAGATTTTATTGTTATAGTAACATAGACTCGTATTTGAATATAAGAGTGGCGTACTAGGATCTATTTTTTTTTTTTTTTTTGAGGGCTTAACTTTTAAATTAACATATTGAGTAACACCTGCACGTATAAAAACATATCGTAAACTTTAATAAATTACACATTTTTATTCGTGTTATTATTTTCAATTGAAACGTCATAATAAAATGTTTATTGAAGTCTGAAATAACCTGTCATAATAATTACACCCTTCGTCAACGTCCATATCTACAATATTTTCGTGGAAGTTATAATATTCCCGCATGAGATAATGTTCAGCTGTATTATATCTGTAATCAGAATGACATAGATCAAAATTACAAAGGTTTTTTAAAATGTATGCTGTTTATTTTCTTATGACGGACAATTTGTCGTGCCTAAGTAGGAAGTACAATACAATTAATTACAGGTACAATACATTTTAGTTTTCGTTATAGGTAAATTAATTCTTTCAAAAAATGTCGGGAGGAGGATACCCTCCCGTTAGTACGCCACTGGAATATAATAATATAGTAATATTTAAAATACTTAAACTGTTGCAAATTAAGATACCTATGAACCAAATTACCGAGGAGGAGAAAAGAAAAATGATAGAATATGAAAATTATCAGAGCCAGAAAATGAATAATGAAAAAAAAATTATTGGTACGTATCAAATGTAATATAAATAAGTTATATAAATTAAATTAACCATTATTAATGGTCTTATAATTGGTTCGTGTTCCGTTGTAGTTTTTTTTGAATGAATATGATGTACTGGATAATTGTTATTTGTTCAATATATTATTATATACGCCGCCACACTAAACACTTCAACTCAGCACCTTGTATTATAACCCTTTATTCTGCTCGTTCAATTCTCGACTATGGGTCAGTCATTTGGAATCCTCATCTTATAACGGAAACAAAACTAATTGAACGAGTTCAGAATCGCTTCCTTAGCTATGCAGGCTTCTTATTAAAAATTGAACACCCCCAACATTCATACCAACCTGTCTTGGGTGCGCTTAATCTCCTCTCCCTCAAGGACAGGCGACTAATTGCGGATCGTATCTTCCTTTTAAAATTACTCCAGGGTAAAATTGATGCTCCGCGTCTCCTTGAGCGTATTAGCCTTAGAGTTCCTACAGCCAATACCAGATCAACCGATTCCTTTCACATCCCAACTTCCCATTCAAACTTTTTATCTAATGATCCTTTGATTAGAGCTATGCGCAATTTAAATAATAATAATTTTGATTTATGGCCTTAAATTTTGTATTTACCTAACGTGTGTTATTTTCTTATTATAATTATTATTATTCTTATTTCCTAGTATATTGTTAACATTATCATTTATGTATTATTATTCTTATCATTAACGTTAATTTATGAAATATCTTTATGCTATATGTAAAAAGCCGTTTGGCGTTTATGCAAATAAATAAAATAAAATAAAATTATAATAGCTGTGCTAACCGTTTGTTATCGTGACCGATTTCGGTCTTGTATGAATATTCACGAATATTAGACATTCACAAATGTCCCCATTACTGTAAGACGTTAACTGTAAATCGATTAGATACTGCGGTGGTTTTATAAATAATATTCCACTGTATCATAATTTTTCGGATGATCTTTTTCAGACGATAGAATGATGAAGGCCAGAGAATACTTTCTGCAACGGTTTTCAGTTGAAATCCCACTGCAAACGTGCGTTGTGTATTTCCCTCATACCATCGAGTACATCATGGTGGAAAAACCTCCAGAAGAAGGTGCAGAAGTGCCCGAAGAGCCTACCGAACCGGTTATGGTAGAAAGAAGGGTATGTGATGTGGCCACCGAGTGTTCTCTAAAGTACGCAGAATTCACGGTCAACAGCGCCATAGAAATACAATTGACCGAAGACATGTTGAATCAAGTAAGTGAATACATTCTTAACACTTGATCTGATGACTAGGATCGGTAAAAATATTCGATGTACGTATATTGCATTTGCATTTATATTTTATAGCATATGCTTTACACTTGTAACATCTATAATCTTATTTATCATGTCACTTAAGTTTAATTTAATAATCTATAGTGTTATCGTGATAATAATAATTAACAATGTGCTCATATGCTTAACTGGTCTGTTCTACGTTTAAACATTGTCTAGTTCACGACGTTTATTTTATTTAAATTTTGATAGTGTCGGCACTAAGAGCGTTTTATTATTTAATTATTTTATGCTAGTGAGCTGGAATGTTATTTTAGTTTAGTAGGCCAGAAGTAGTTTTAATATTTATTTACTTTATAGTCGACTGTTAAAATACACAGGTACTTGTGATATTTATGGTTTTGTGTGAGCTTGTAGTTTTCAGAAGAGAACAAATTTACAGTAGTATAATTTTACAATCGGATTGAAGCGTGAAGTTATAGGTTGTGGTATTCGGACCAGACTCAGTTAACGTTCGATTTTAGATGGCTTTAATAGTCACTAATTTGAATCGCATATCACATATGCCCAAAATAGGCTTTAGAATAGATTTGCATATAATGCGTTAAGTGTGGATTAAAAGCTATAATTGTGTAATTGGGTGAAGTAGTTGTAATTTGCTATTGAGCAATTTTCTATTTGATTTAAGAGAGATGGGCAATCCAGTATTTTACCATGTGTAGTGTCAAGGTATTTGATTTAAAATTGAAGTTTTAATTGGATTTTTTTGAAGAGTGCAATTTTTCACGAATATTTAAAATTGTAAATTAATTTGTGTTTAAAAACTTACTATTATCAACCAACAATTAAATCATCAGTGGAATAGTTGTGTTTAATAGTTTTATTCGCGTCGAATATAATATAATATGTCAGGAAATATTTTTGGGGCATTGGATATAGTCTTAACGATCCACCAACAGTGATAATCATATAATTGAAGATATTTTGCTCTCGTATATATAATACGTACTTTATCCGTTCGTTTATAGATGTTCTTCATGGACAGAGAGATTTTGGAAAGTTTTCCGAGCGAACTGATCGATCAGTTGTTGACCAAAAAAGTTTTTTCGGTGATGTTGACGATGCCTGCGATCAAACACGATGATGATGTCTCTGAAGGAACATCCACAAACGAAGAAACACCACCAGACCCCACTGAAAACATGGGAATAGTTGAGCAAAAGTTGAGCACGATAATTTACGGGAACGGTGACCCGTTGAACCCGAGTCCTGATTCGTAAGTGCATTTAACTAACCAAACATATCTCAATCTGTTCAGACTGATTTTTAAGTATCACTTGTTTCCGCGTATCACACGACTTGACTGAATACGTGAGCAGAGAGACCATGATAAAAAAGTGACGAGTCAGTATGCATGTGAATGGTTACACAAGTATTATAAGTTACATAAACGTTAAATAACAGTATGTGGCTTTATCTTGAAACTATAGTGCAATCACACAGGTCGATAATAATACAATCGTTTGTACCAGTGATGTAGCTTCTTGTATTTTTGAAAGATTGCATACCGAATATAGGAAATTAGGACCTCGTGTATGCGCTCAAAACGGGGGTATACCTACTATACTGATCACGAAAATCTTCGAATGGAAAAAAAAATAGAAAATTAACTAAAAAATGTTTATAAGGTGCCCTGTATGTCATTGTACTTGGTATTTTTTCTTTGAAAATATTTGGATCATATTATAAGTTATTTACTTTTTAAACTACATGTTCTTTGTTAATATCCTAAAACTAGCGTACGTTACATTGAATTAACTTAAATATTTAACTAAATACGTGTATTCAGAAGGTACTGGGGAGGGGAGGGGGGGTGTTTGTTCGCCGGCGACTCTTATCGAGCAGTTGGTCGCCGACTCGCGCAACTCTCTTATTACTTTAGGACGGTCGGAGATGATACAGAAAATCAAACAACTCGTTATGAAATGATAACAATACTATTGATCATAATAGTAATCACAATGACAATGATATATTAAACTATAACCACGATACGTCGATCCGACACGGCGTACAAGACCAACGACGACGTTTTAGAACGGCGAGCAGCTCGATCGGCTTTGATGTCCGTTTGAGACGACGAATGACGATGGTAGCGACGGAGACACTCGGTCCAGACGACGTGGAGTATGTCACCAATATTATCCGATGGACACGCCACACACTACAAAACGGAACGCCAAAACTGCATACACGACACACACGGTGCACGACCAGTTCGACTGCGCGAACACGACAGACCGGCGACCGCTCGCCCGGGGTGCATGCACGCGATGGACCTCATTAGGGTATCACTATTGCATAATAGCGATAGCCCTAATGATGTTGCATAATCGCGTGAACAGGGGGTGTTACCTAGGGTTTTTTAGCACACCTTCAAATTATTTTCCGTCTACATCACTGGTTTGTACCTATAAGTACATACAAGATTGGTGCGTGCGTTGAAGTTTATCAGTAGTGTGTTCGTTTTCACATATCATGTGACTTCGGGTGATTTAAATATTTTTTAATTTTTTTTTTTAGATTTGCAGTTGAACATATGATTGTCAATAGTTCCAATGAGAAAATACCTTCGTTGTACACGCCTACAAATCCGACGAGTAAAGCCGCCGCGTTCGCCGTTTTGTTTATGAAATATTGTTTAGAAAACGGATATGTCCCACCCAAGCCGCCTCTGCCACAGGTTAGACTCTAACCGAGCACCAACATTATTATATATAATGTATTATATTATGAACGGGGTAGACCATTTTTCAATTTTACCGCGATGAACATCTCAGGAAATACTGCTTTTATTGATATTACATTTATTAATTTAAACTAATAATTAATTTTTCCGAGCATTTATGTACACTTGACTTTATTATTTCGCACTTTCAGCATAATACATGGTTTATTATTTTTATGTAATAAAATACAACTTTAAAATTTAGCTCCCACTTTGAGTGTTACATTTTTTAAGGTAGATATTTTTATTAAAATAAAATTGTATCATAAGCCATACGCATTTGATGTGTCCTTTTGAATGTCTTACTTAAAAAGTTAAGTTCTAAAACTATTCAGATTCTCAAAAATAACCATATAGTATGTTATTTGATTAACTTTGCTCCATTAAATTGTTGTTGTTATAATTTTCAGTACGTTATAATATTTGACATCGATAAATCTAACAACGTATTGCCGATTATTGAGGACCTCGAAGACAAAATCGACCATTACGGGTTCTTCCGTAACGCTGATCCCGATAACCCGGTATTTCTGTGCAAAGATTACGAGTTGTTAACGGCGTACGGAATGGACAATATAGGGTGAGTGAGTTCAAAAATAAATTAATCATAAAAGTTTTAGTTGAACACTTAAAACGGCAGTCTCGTGGTTAACATTGATTGATAGGAATATATTAATTAATTTCTGTTAATCATCGTAGGACAATCAGAAATTAATGATTAAATATAATCGTAATATTTTTTTTTCATCGAATACTACAATTTTATGAGTACACATTTGTAAAAATTTGAATGAAAAATATGTTTGTGAAGAATTTAAATTTATAATTTAAGAACTATACAGGGTCATCGAGTACCTATGAATAAATTAATATAAAATAGTTTAAATAATAATATGTACTTCAATCAAACAAGCTTTCAATCTTGAAGATAATAATAGATTTAAGAATAAATAATTTCAGACGGGTTTAATATCAGCTCGTTTTCATGTTGACAATAGGACGCAAGGGAAGGTTCATCATAGAAGTTTTTCCTTTTCGCTGTTATTGTTTTTTCTCTATAGCCCACAGGTAAAATCAGTAAACAATAATAACCATAAAAGACCCGTTAACAGACTTGTCGTAAGCGCGTGTTACACATTCGGTACCGTAGGATAATAATTTATGTTCATTTTAGAAAGATTGTAGGTACTTCGGACCGCAACAATTTAATTAGAATAAAATGTTCCAGGCCTTGTTATTTGTTATTCGGCAGTCAAAAAATCAATATTACCTCTTAGCTTCTTAATAGCATTTCAATAAAGTATAAGTTAAGTAATAAGGTAATAAAAAAATTAACTGTTTGGATCTTACTTGATATTTGGTCATACTGTTTTTGGCTTTCAAATTTTTTTTTTTTATATTCTCTCGATATAAATATTACACAACCGTATTACGATATTGGTGATGGGCATTTTCCTGTATTAAGGGTATTTGTTATACCGTGTATTTAATGTTAAAGAGTTAAGCCCATTAATTGGAATCGATTGAAATATCTCGACCAACTCACGCTTACAATAATGCTTAACAGTAATTATAGTAAACCGTCGCGTGTTTTCGTGCAGCAAAGACGGCAAACTGGTGTTGTCCGTGCTCAAAGACGACAACGACAAAAACCTGCTGCGGTTCGTCGACGTCGGGCCCATCTACGTGAGCCCGGACTCCGAGGAGGGCATCGACGACGCGATCAAGTTTTTCCCGCACAACTTTGACCATATGGACGGCGAGGTGAAGATTTGGCTGGCGCAGCAGTCGGCCCGGGAAGAGGAATACGCGGCCGCCGACGAGTACGGTGAAGGCGAAGAACACGTGGGCGGGGAGGAAGAGTTTTTGGAAGAGGAGGAGCACCCGTTGTCCGCAACCAACCATTCCACCGTCGGCTGATCGGACTGCGAAAGGTTCTTTTTTAAATTCCTTGTTTTTCCAACATTTTCGAATTCCGATTAGTCTGCCCATGGTATTTTAAAATAATACGTTAGATTGAACGTTTGACGATAAATATACTAAATTGTACTCAATCAGAACAAGAGATCTGGACGAATGGCCAAAAAAGATGTAACAGTAGTGCGCCAAGAAAAAATCATTAACAATGATGATTAGGCGAAAATGTTGGAAAAACATTGAATTTATGGTAAAAATAAATATACTAGAAAACCAAATAAGTAAATAAATAACCATGTTTGTAAATATTACTTTGTTTTTTGTTTAGTCATTGATGTTTACATAGAATGGTGTGGTCCTTGTATACCTATGATACCAAATTTAGAAAAAAATTTACTAGAAATCGGAAACGAGAACTTATACATTACCATTGTAAATATTTTACGTGTTTTTATTATATTTTTAATATGTTACATTCAATTGTTTTAATGAGAATGATGAGTTAAACAAAGTGTAAAAGTTAGATGTTTTAAGCAAAAAGGTTCCGTCGAGTCAATTCATTTAGCAAATAACGAACGCTGAGAATAAAAATACCATCTAACACTAACACTATTCGTCAAAATATCTTAATGAAAAAATTCAAGAATATACTATTATAAGTCATAATCTATTTTTAGGGCATTAGCATAACTAGATTGTACTCATAAGTTGTATTAATTTAACATTTTGCCATATGTGATTCAAATTCTTACATTGTTTGGGTGTTGCTCTTTAAAACGAATACCTAGTTAAATGATTTAAATAACAATTGCATTAACTATTAGTATACGGTACAATATTGCAGGTGGTGGAAATTCGTAAACTGTATTAGATTAAGCTACTCCCATAGGCTTATTAAAAATTTCATAAGAAATTATTACAAGAATAAAATTTTAATCTACAGAAGTTATGTTAAACGAGGAGTTAAAATATTTTAATCAGCATGTTTCATGTAGAAAAAACACATAATTATAAAAAATAGATTTCAATTTTACTTCATGCAACATAGGGGTTTTACATTATTGTATTGCGATCTAAAACTTTAAGCCGACCGGATTGCTTTGTGTGTACAGTGTGCAAACACAGTATGACGTTCACACATACTTTTACGACTGTCGTATACATATACTGGTTTATTCATAGCATTAGTGTGAACCGGGACTTATTTGATGTCAATTCATTTGTTTGCTATGCAGAAACCTCAGCATGACTGTCTATGTTTTCTAGCTCCATTTAAATCAATAGGTACCAGGAATACACACATTTACGTGTATAATGTAGTGTTTGGCAATATGGCATAGTTGGATTTTCAGTAAGCATTATTAGTACGCAGGTTATTTCTAAAACTGTTTATTATCCGAACAATAGTTTTGTTATGTGAGCGATAATTAGGAGGTCAAATAATGTAATTTTACAATTATGTTCTATTATAGATTTCATCCGAGTGCTAAGTCTTCGCGATCACTATTGGAAAACTGCGTCAAATAAAGTTTGACTTAATTTATTGCCTGTGTGTTTGTGTTGTATATACGTTGAAGTGTTCGGAGTAAACGACAATGAGGCTCCCGGCGTGGGGCTCGAACCGTTGACCCCCAGATTAAGACTCGTGCTCTACAGATTGATCTAGCCGGGTCAACTATTGCCTAATACTGCAGTAAATGATTCAATTTACTTGTAAACGGAGAATAACGTTATACATTTGTGGCTTGTGCCAAAGTTTGAGTTCGGTCGAACGAATTGAATAAAATGCTTATACGATTGATAAATCTTATAAACCTTTCATTTTTATAACTGTTTAATAAATGTACAATAGGAGCCTCTAGAGATATATCCATCTACATAGATATACCAATATTAATTATTTACAATCAAACGTTTACTTATGATATTTGACAATATTGTGGTTGATGTATTTCGTTGGTAACAAAAACAAAACTACAATAATTGGAACGTTCTGCATTATAAACGGTACTATCCATCGAGAAATTAAGTTTAAATTTTGGTAATTACCTATTATAAAATTATATTAACAGTCGACGGGTCTCTGATGCTTTACGATTTCGATGTCTTAACTTTCGTCTGTTGTGTTGAGAAATCAAGTGGAAAATATAACTATCGAGAGGGTGGATCAGAATATTGTTGTTATTATAGTTAGACGTTGATGTAAGTCCAGCTGATTGCGAGCAGAGCTACTAGATAGCGTCATCGGTATAGCAAAAACTATTTCCTTCACCAATAATATTATGTAAAATAAACGAGCGTAGACGGCGGCGGTTTGTTTATCATTCTCGAGGTTTCGTCGTCTGCGGATCTTCGGAAGAACCCTTCGGTCCTATAATCGTGAAGTATGTTTGGATAAATGATACTATATATACGCGTTATTTATGGAACAGTTGACCGGAACACAAAGTGACATCGATATAACGCAGGGGTGGCCTACCCCGGTGATCTTATGGGCTACTTTGGAAATACATTATGAGCTCATGGGCCGCATACTAAATTATATACTTTAGATTTGAAAAAACAAAAGAAAGTTTTGATGTGTTAATTAATTAAAATAAATCGTACAAATTATTATTGTTTCTACTATGACTTATAATTTACAAACATAGTTATTATAATAGTTTTAATTTATTTATTTAGTGGGATATTTGTTTTTCAACTCGTTCACTAAGCTTTTGCAAATCTATGGAAATGCTGGTATTTGCACATCGTAATTGTTGTTGCAGGTTTTCATCTGTTTGGTTTGAGCGTAATTTATGTTTGGTGAATTTCATTTTCGAAAACAACGATTCGCAGGTGTAAGTTGATCCAAAAACAATCAAAACTTTTTGTGCCAGATTTCTTAAATTTGAAAATGTTTCTTTTGTGATATTAATGTTATAAAAATCTATTTCTAATGACACAAAAATACGATTATTTTGCAAAATGTTAGATATACCTCGCGGGCCGCAAAATTTTCCAAGGCGGGCCGCGGGTCGGCCGTCCCTGATCTAACGTATCAACGACAGACCCTCTTGCCTGGAGTTTAGATCAGACGTGTACACGCTTTAGGTAAGTCGACGCTGAAGAATTTTGGGACGGAATTCAAGTAACTCCCAGCAGTCCGCTCGACATTTTACATCTGAGAAACGTGAAGTGCTGACACCGATCAAAAGCGTATTACCGAGTACGCGTGGATATGACTTGATTAAAATTTAAAATTATTGTTGTTTTTTCACAATTACCACCAGATGTCGAAACATTAAATTCCATGCAATGAACATGCAATTGTATTTTACAGTGAACACGTATGTATTCGTATGTAAATGTACTAAGTTTTCGACAACGCGTTTCAAGCAATGCATTATGATGTGCGAATTGAAAAAATATTAATTTAAATAAGTACAATGTCCATAATTTTTTCGGGTTTCCACACCACGTATACCATACGCGTCCACTGGGTCCGACCACCGTGACTTTCGTCGCCATGGTTACAATGTGCAGCTCACCCTGTACAGCGTGTGGGTAATGATTTATTTTATTTATTTCCTAGTAGTAGCCCTACCTGTCCAAAATGTTACAACAGAAAAGCGTGATCCGCCTAAGGTGATTGTTGTTTGTACCATCACTGCAGGCCGTGTAATACGCTTAATTGTGATATTATCACATACACAAAACTATCGATTAAATTTAATGTTTATTTCAAATTATTATTGTTTCTCTTTTTCGTTCAACAAACCCGATAACGATCAGAAATTCAAAAAATGATTTCAACTTTTCTTATAGCTTTCTGTATTATAATAATGACACGAACACGAAGTTATCGATTATGTTGAAAACTTATATGTATCAGGGGCGTACTTACATGTTTATCATAATGAAAATACTTAAAAATTAAGAATTTATATCACGTTACGGGAAAGACACCCTACACATTTATAATCGAAATATTATAAATACCGATTTCAGGTCTTTTTAAAATTACCGCTCCCACGTAATGTGCCGCTGTAGGCACGTGCCTGCAATAACGCCCGCATGTAAATACGCCACTGATACTTTTTTTTACTCATTATAGTTTTCCTAATTATTGGTATTTTTCGTTTAACCGACCCGAAAACGGTAACAACGGTTAAAGATTTAAAAAATTTTTAACAGATTTTTAACTTTTTTCAAACACGTAGTTCGACACTTACATATTTTCGCCAAAGAACAATATATACTGGTGGAAAAGTAAACTACTCATCGGTCGTGTTTTCAACCCCCAAGTCCTTTAAAGCACAGTGCGTACAGGCATAACAGCAAAGATGTGGTATTATTATAACGTACACACAACGCGCGTGCTCTGATGTCACGATCGTTATTCGCGTACAATACGCACTCACATAAATCCTCATATACGGTCGTTTTCACGAGATAATGTTTGGAATTTCGTGACTTATTGTTTATTCTTGAATACGGATTTTAATCCGCGGCATGGCGCGTCAGCGTTTCTTTTACATTGTTATCAGAACTATTTTATGGAACTCAAAATTAAGATTTATAATTTTTATTTTTCAATTTTTTTTTCTGTAGAAAAATAGTGATATTTTTATTATTTCATAAAACTGAAATTATACTTAATTCGAGTTGAGGGGAGGTGGGCTTTGCAGTGATTTGGAGGGGTCTAAGCCCTCCCCTCTATTTGCACCAATGCGTTTGCATTGCGTATGCATATTTGTATTCTGCGTATTTCCGCTATTATTACAGCAGCGTACTCTTTTTATTTTGTTTTTTTTAGTTACATAATACATTATTACTTATTTCTATACACGGTCTTCTATATCCGTGTATTAGGGATCGGGTCCGCACCCCCATTAAAGGTTTTGCCGACATTAACGGTGGTTGTAGTAGTGGTGGTGGATGTGGAGGTGATAGGAGCATGTTGTATGGGATGACCAAGGAGGGATGAAGATGATCCTTTTCAAACAATAATAATCATAGAAAAAATAAAAGCTTATGACAATAATAAATAAACATACGCGATATATTTATATAGTTTTTTTTTACATTCAATAGCATTTATTTAAAAAAAAAAACCACAATAATGTTATATATATATAAATAATATGTATTTAGTGTGTACTGTGTATCATATAGTATTTCATATAGCCTTATACATATTATGTTAAATAACGATATACAATATTAATAAATGATCACATGGTAACTCAAAATCGAAATACGGACAGCTCTAATATTCATGATAAATCGATGTTACCGGACATCGTCCAAAGGGTATAATGTTCGCGTATATAAACGTGTACATAAACGATATAGTTAACCGATAATTGTTCCCGATTTGACATCATAGGCCAACATTCCGCTTCCGAAAATAAACTTGAATTTTTTTTTTTTTCAACATAAGTGTTTAATTCCATAATTTGAACGGGCCGATAAGTATTTTCGTGTAACTATCCATATTATATTATATGCGATATTATACAAAGGGCGGCTATAATAAATGGAATTTGAGCTCTAATACGCGACGAACATTTGAGGAATGCATTTATATCATCAATAGTTATACCATGAATGACACGATTTTAAATGTATAACCAGTGATTTGTTTAAGTTTAACGTATGCGTTGTGGAACTATAATGTATACGCGCGGCGATTACAGCAAATACCATAGCGTTTGAAAATAATTGCATGTATTATAAAATAAAAGTACATGCAAATGTCAACGGTTTTAATATTATTAATAATATATGTATACAATGTACATTGATTCCTGGGAAACTTTCGCGGAAAATTAAAATTTTTTTTAATATATCTTTTTTTTTCTTTCAGTTTTAGGCAGACTTATACAATAATAAAAACAAGGTAGATTACTCGTTGCTACACTGCGCAATATCGTATGACAGAGACGACAGTAACGACAGAAACAACAACAACAACAACAATAATAATAACAACATATATAGGTATATATATAACGTAACAATATATAAACATAATTTTACACACAATTGTTTTCCCTTGGATTAAATTTAGATACTTATAATACAAGCCCACACACACATACACACACACACACACACACACACACACACACACACACACACACACACACATAATATTATAGTAGTGTTTAGGAACGTAAAGTATTATGGTAATATGTCTCGGGCACAGTCGTGGACTCGGGATGATGCCGAAGATAGTACTCAAAGAGGGAAAGGGTTCGTTTTCAGACAGTGTCAGGGAAGTGCACCGAAATGATTACACGACGTCTGTTACGGGTTCACAGTGGTCACTCCTCGCGTTAAGTACTCGTAGAATATAGAAACGCCGTGCGGTCGGACCACGAATTAAGATAATACGGACGTCCAACGAGGTATGATGCTCACCGTGATCGTAGGTTTGACGGTCTAAAACGGCAGGTATGTGCGAAAAAAAAAACGGGAAAAGGGTCACTAATAATGATAGTTGATACCAACGGGCGTATTGCACTCTTTTCTACTATCCAGTTGTGTACCGCATTGCTCTTAAAAAAAAATACGGTACACGGGGTGTAAAACATTGAAACTTGTGGAAAATATTCCGGAAGCGCCGGCAGGATCGCACCGAAATCGGTTGAACGGTCACCTATGTGTCGAAGCTCGTCGGGGTCGTCTGCGCTACATCTTAGAGTGGGCGCAAAAATATTTACGATAACACCACGTGTTCCGGACGGGTTTCTTCTTATTATTTTCAATCGGGCGCGCACGCAAAAGCTATTTACATTTTAGAGACCGCGTTATCGATTTAATTATAAAACAGTACACCGAACACGATGGGAGACCGCCACCGAGCGAATGGTCGGAACGTGCTTCACGGGCAGACCGGACCGGCGCGCGGCCGAGGAGACGAACGCGCGATGTCGTTACACTCATTAGTGCGACACCGATAGACAGCCACGTCAGTCTTAGTCGTCTCGTCAGCCCTTAGCTTCTCGCACGTGAAAACCAATATAGTACATGTACATATATGTGCGTACACTTGTAGACACGTAGGTACATGACGATTTGGACGCGAGTCGACGGACAGGATGTTTAATATTACCGACGATCGTCGAATGACGCGTGCAGGATAGATAAAAATAGAAACGTCACGTATTCCTCCGCGAACAAGAGACACGTTCCACAAGTTCCACCACCACTCTATAGTGTACTAATAGCTGAATTTCGTTACGCCCTCCTACGTATGCAGTAGAAACGTTATTATTTTCTTAGGTCTCATCGTCGCGCATCTTCCCCCTCCCCCCAAAAACTAGTCGTACCGAATGAATGTCGCATCGACAGCGGCCCCCGTACCGTTTATCTCCACAGGATGTACGTGTGCGCGTGCAATGTCGTGAGAAATGAAACGATTTGCGATCGACCGCCGAACGGGGAAAATACTTAACGAATAGACCGTGCACAGCGGACACCGTAATACGTTCTTATATAATGACATCGGTCGTGGCGACACATCAGAATTCATTGATCACTTATGGAACTGGTAGTCCCGACGGACGTGACGAAACCCTTACGTTAACCGGTCGCAATGACGTTTAATTTCAGTGAAACAAAATAGTAATACTTCGCCCTCATTTCAGGTATATACATTAAAACACAAGTCGTCACGTTTATCGCATGAGTCATAACTTTTGACTCATAACTATAAGAATAACGGTAAATAATATAAATAAATAATAGGAAAAATTTAATGCGATCTCATGAATATCAATATTCAAATGCTAGGAAAACAGACATTTTAAAGTAATACGTAATGGTTGTGCAAATATCAAATTCTTAATGACGATTAATTTAAATGCGTTTTATTTCTACGATAAAGTTAAAATCAAAATATTCATTAATATACATAGAATATACATATAATTAATACTTCAGAAAATAATAATAAAATAGTTTTTCACATGTTTTTACTGACGAAATTATGTTAATATTTCGATTGTTACGACTATAGGTTATTAGGATATATTTTTGTGGGGGTTGGTAAGTTCTTACACGAAAAAAAGAGGGTAAGCGATTACAAATGTTCCAATATCCTGGTACGTAAGTTTGGACACGAAAACAAATTGTACTGATACGTAGGTTCTAACAATAAAAATACATTATGAAAATTATTACGCGGTGATTAAATTAAATGCATTTAAAAATAATACAGTATGATTATGTTGAAGTCTTTGAGTTCTGATAGTATTTGATTATTATTATTTTATATACTTATAATAATTAAGGTCTTAATTAATATTCATTTTCTATATTTTAATTTTTAATGAAACACAAAAACAATCAAATTTTAACCATACCAATTACATTTAAGTTGTCCTAACACTGAATAAAATGGGCAGGAAATTTGTACTCATAATAATTTTTATTTGTATAGGAATTTACATATTACATTACGTACAAATGTATTTTTTTTCGAGTCGGAACTTACATATGCATCCCGAAGGGCGAATTTTTCCCACTTTATCACGTGTGGGAATTTACATTCGCTTATTTTTGTCAGTCCTTATAGAATGCCGATATATATATGTATAAAGTTTTTCCTATGTATTCGTTGTAAAATTAAAATTAACAATACTTTCTGTATCTGGCCTATATATGAGTAGAATCGAACGAGGTTGACAATATTCTTGGACGACTCGGACATTTTTTTGCTTCTAGTGAGCCGGTTTTTTTTATTTAGGTTCTAATCAAGATATAAAATATAAGGCGGTGATTGCGGAGATTAGTCTTTTCGGTAAATGAAGAACGCTGAATAAAACAAGATCCATGTAATTTTGAACAGCTGTTACTAGAATTATTGCGCAAACTCGAGTTTAATTATTTTATTATATTTTCGTTCGGCAGACTCTAATTCGCCACCCAACGCTATGAATGCAAATACATCAAGTTAATACGTTTATAACATTTTTAGTCGATTAGCATTTTGTGCTTAAAAAAAAAATTAGATTGGTCGGTAAACATAAGCTTACAAGTTTAATTAATATAACTTGTAAACTTGTGTTATTTAATTAATATTACTTCAGAGTATACTTGAACATATTATTACAATACCTAATATAATTATTATATCGCATTGCGTTGCATTATGTTATTGTTTTACGATGAGTACTTGCACGGGTAGAATAGGAAAAATATTCATGCCGGGAAAGTAAATTTATTTCAGGTCACTGCTTGGGTAAGGTTCCCCTCCGCTAAGGCTTACATTTATGTAATTGTTGTTCGCGACATGTACAATATTAAAATATATTAAAACTTTACCTTTTATAAGTATTTTGATCGAATACAATGTAAATAAGATCAATAAAAAGTTAAATGAATTAGCGTTATTAAAAAGTATTCACGGTATTCATTATTTTTCAAAGAGGTGAACTGCTGTAAATTAGAAATTATTATTTTTAATTAATTGTAAAAATTAAACAAACAGAAGAGCAATATTGGAAATACATTTTTTTTAACTGCTTTAATAATATCGAAAATTCCTTTGGATTGCTGTCATACAAATCTGATTTAAAATATTATAATATAGTGGCGATTCGGGACTTGTTAAACACGCTTGTTTGACTATAAATTATATATATATATATATATATACGATGTTATTTATTCAAAACTATTTATTATTCAACTTTCGGAAAATGTATCCAGTCTTAAAGGTTTCGGTTTGATGTTCTATGTTATAGCGCAACTAGTATATTTCTGCAAAAAATATTTTAGACTTTCATGATTGTAAACCGTTTCAGTACACTTTATGTTCTAGTTTCCGGGATTTTTAGTGATATCAGGTCGGGCTGCTCCGTCCTCGAGGACAAACGAAACATTCAATAACCTTCGAATCGATGAAAATCAACGAAAACACCGCTCAAACGCCCATTTTTGTGTACTACTATTATCGATTTGTTTTGATTTTGAACTATCAAATCCTGCCGAGTCAATATTTTAGGAACTCATGTACTATAAAGTAACATTGTGTTTTAATTAAGAGTATACCGAAATCAATAGTTGATTATCCTGTAAATATTCGTGCAAACGGTTTGAAATTCCCCACAGCAGTCACAAAACGGTGTGGTTTAATTGAACGGAGGAGGTATTAGCCGTGAAACGAGGACTCGGATACGTTTACACCGCATCAACGGCTCATACGAAGGGTTCGTGTAATGGATTAAAATCACGTGGCTAATCCTCGTGGACACGTAATATTAAGCGGATGTCGTAGGAGAAGCGATGCGTGTGTGGGATAGGGGTGAGCTAGGATTGAAGCTGATCGGTGTCCAGAAAAAAAAAAAAAACATTTTCTAACATTACTATTTCTACCATCAAGGAATCGCGTGTTGAAATCGATAATTTCGTTGAGTTTCTGTAAACACACACGTCCGGTGAGACGGGCTGAACGGTTGGCCGTATTTAGAGAGGCGTAAATACAGTTTAAAGTCTTTGTTTTAGTGTTCAAACGAACATTACCTGCGACGGACACATCTGCACGGATGTAGTCGGTGTTTTGTTAGCGACTGAAATGGTATTGTAATGTACCTACTCTATCTGCGAGACATTTTCATGTACGACTGTACATTCGCTCGTTTAACTGCAGCGCTCAGCATCAGCGAAAACATAACCCTGTACGTATGTATAACAATGAGGTTTTCAAATTATTTGGTCTTACAGCACGGAAACGAGATTCAACCTGATTCTGCGGACACTCGAGCGGAGTAAAATATTATTTCAATACGGATATGGTTATCGTGGGCCTATTTTGTTTTCCGGAACTACTCGTATATTACAACTGTACACAATTTATATTTATATTTATTGGTTACCCGGAGTACAGACCTTTATTCAAAAGACTAATGATTTATATTTAAGTCCAATTTACTTTGACGTGATTCGAGGGAATCTTATAAAAATATGATTCTACATATTTATTTACACAGAAGTATTAATTACGATTCTAAAAATTTTATTCTTATTTTGTTTACACTCGTTTTTTATTCAAAAATTATTTTTATTCAAAATCGTTAGTTTGATAACTTATTACGAATTATTATCATAATAATATTTTGTGCTTATAATTTAAATCGTACCGGACAAAAAAATCTTAAAAACGTAGCAATGCGTAAAGAACCAAAGGGAATACGACAATTTTTTTTTTATAGTTTCGATTCATACAATAATAATAATTATAATAACAATAATATTTGAGACAAAGGACCGCACATTATTTTAGTAATAAGTCCACAACTCGCCGAGAAGAAAATTATTTTATTCCATCGTTACTTGGAAAATTTCATATTATTTCATAGGACATTTTCCAAGTAATGATGTAATAAAATATTTCACAAAAACATAACGTATTTTTATTACACGTTGAATGAAGTTATTCAAGTAGAATACAGTTATTGAACGATAAAGAGGGAATACATTTGGCACAGCAAGGACAAATTAATTGAAATTATAGGAACCCGATATTGTTAGAACTTGTGTAAACTGACGAATTAATTTGAAATATTTAAACTGTCTATGCGCAAGTATTTTAGAACGACACAAGTATTAAAGAACGATCTACAGAGTTGCGCGGAAGAATGAAATAAGTATAGATAAAATTTTAAAACCGATCCATCGCTTATGCGTTTCGCTGCTTATGGCATTTTGGCGATTTCTCAATTTTAACAATATTATATAGTTTGTTTGCGGTTGCGGATTTCTCCCCTCTCTCACTCTATGTCTTTCTTCCAAAACGATCGCAGATGAGTAGTGCGTCGGTCCGGCCCGTGATTGGGTCCCGGGCTAAGTTCAATGAACTACAATGGTGGTCCCCACAAACTTAATTTTGACTTAATGAAAAAAATGAAATCCACCCATTAAAGCTATACCAGATAATACCATAGAACTCGAACAGGATATCTAAAAGTTGGAGAAGACGACCGTTTTCTCATAATTTTTTATACCGTTAGAATTGTACGCGTCTAAATTTCTTACTTTCCTTTTTGGCCGAGAGTCCCCGGGTGGGCCGGATATGTACACGCCCACCGTAAACGGAGGACCGCGAGCACATTGAGGGAAGGGTGGATTCATTTTTCACACATCGCTAGCGACACAAACGACTCAAATACAGGAAAAAGCACTACGAACACGACAAAGTCCAAAGGGTAGGCCGGAACTGTATCAGCGAAGTGGCCAAGGTCTATCTCTCTCTAGTCTAAGTCTCGCCCGTTTCCGAATACAACGTCGGAAGGAGGGGTGTGCCGCTGGCAACGTGATCGGGGGAGGAAAACGGAAAATAAAGAAGAGCTTGACGCTCGTGAAACTTGTTCGTGTGCGTGTACGAGGATAATGTCTTTTACGCGGTACATCGTTCAATAATATAATGTGTTGTATTGCTCTTGTCCGCCGCGCGACACTCGCCGTAACCACGACCGCGGTCATAGGGTTTTGGCGATCTCGCGCCGCGCTGCCGCCGCCGCCGCCACCACCGCCGCCGCCACCGCGCCTGTCATCACGTGGTGGCCGCGGCCATGGACACGAACTCGGTCATCAGATCCAGATCTGCTGCGCCGCGGCCGCATTCCTCGGAGTAGTAGCACCGGTCGACGACGACCGACGGCGACGGGGGCCGAGGTCCTGTTGGTCGTTTCGCGACGGTCGTCGTCAAGACGCGGAACTTGCACTTTCTCCGCGCCCGGTCCTCCGGTTGCCGATGCTGCTGCAGTTGCTGCTCGTGTTGCTGCCGCCCGCGGTCGTCGTCCCTGGCCCTGCCGCCGCCCCTGACGCCGCCGTCGCCGCCGTATTGCTGAAGCTGCTGTTGCTCACCTCGCCAACGCTGCTGTCGGACCCGTGTTTTTTCGCCTGCCTCCAGTGGGCCGCCGGAACCTTCAAGTGACCGCCTCCGTTGTCGGCGCACAGGTGGTTCAAAGGTATGCAAACGGTGCCTGCGAACACACAACGACGCATACGTATTACTTGTATTATTGCCGCGGTCGGGTATAAAAACTCGGGTACACGCGGTAAGCGTTGGTAAAAAGCGTATTGTTTCACGCAGAACCGCTCATGGATGTCGTTAAATACTGGGGGAGGGGTGGAATTTTATTTTTTTTTTTCATGCCACCCTGAAAAACGTACCAACGAGCTCGGGAAAAAAATGCGTTGATGTTACGTGGTATTAAGTGGTATTAAGTACTTTTTTCTTGGAGTTTTACGTTAAAAAATTAGGCGCGTGATGTCGTGCGTGTATCAGTACAGAATAAAAAACAACGGTTGTTAGCACTTAAAGCGTATATCCTTACCGTAATGCGATTCGACGCAAATCAAAATGAAAACTTGATGAAGGTATGTTATCGTGGTTTTTGGGACGAGTGAAACATTTGATCTTAACGCCCTACGTTTGATCAGTGTTGCTACCATTTGGGTTTTTTTTTTTTATGTTATTTTATATACGATTTACAATACGTATAACGTGTGGATTGCAGTAAGTAAATACTGTACGTTAATATCGCATAAATCGAACATTACGATCGGGCGGTGCTCCCGCGGTGTACTAATAAATCCTGTGTTTAAATGAAGCACGTTATTTCAGGAAATTGGGTTTCCGGGTATATTAACATTGCATTTCGTGTATCTACCATACATCTCTATCTACGCCATCGCGATATTTCGAATATCTATTATTTTTATTCAAATGGAATAACGAGAGATTCCGGGCTTGTAGACAAGCGCGTATACCTATTGTACGTGTACCTTTTTTAACAAGCTAAATATAACTCTCAAAGGATACGGATGTTCAGGATTGGTCACAGGTCATCTAAGGATTACCGAATATACATATATGCCGTGTATACAGCTAACTATGTAGGAGAAATTCACTGTCACGGTATATTATTATATTATTTATCAGCGAATACTACGTCGCAGCCGAGATAGGAACTTCCAAAGACGAAATACCACTCTTTCTCGTGGAATCGAACGAGTCTAAAGTCGACATGCGACGGTAAATCCAGGACACATTACGTCACGATTTGATTAGTTTAATTTCTTTCGGTTGAGGGCGGAAATCACAATTCAAAAGAGTCAAATCCTGAAAATGTAGTTTTTCCTTTTCCTATTTGACTATTTGATTTGCTTTTGTTAATAACGCGTGATGATACTACTTTGAGAAGAATCGCCAGCGTGGCGAGTGTAATTTTCGGTGTTACATAAGGACATAATACAATAATATCGATTTTTAATGTAAAATATATACCCCGATTTGTCCGCACACCGAATGACCACGCGGCACGTTTATTGCTTGTCGTGCCGAGTTATCGCATCCGTACCGTGAAAAAATGCGTCGTGGTTAATGTATGATATAATGGTAGATAAATTATTGTAGCGATTATTTTTCTTACTCGGACAGGGATTGTCACAAGCAGGACTTAAAGAGGGAACGGAGACGCAAAAGAACTAGGTCTCCTTACCCCTTCGTAACGCTTAAAAAGCTTCTCAGTTAACGTTTTTTAGAAAAGTTCAATTGAAAGCTCAACTGTTTGGTCAAAAACATCAACCACATACAAAATTATCTGCTATTGTTATAAGTTATAAATGTATACTCTATAACGTATAAAAAACGAATTAGTTTTATTTTAAAAATTATCCAGTAGCCGATAGCTCGAGAAACAGTATACTACAAACAATATAGCAAACTCATGTTGAATATTAATTAGACATTATGTATTGTATAACATTATGTATTTTATAACTAATTAATAATTATTGATCGTTGAATGGTAAACAATAATGTTATGTGTAGTCCTCACTGCGTTTTTTTTTTTGCCACTTTAAGTCCTGCATACGAGTAATAATAATACAGAAGCCGTAAATCAGCCGCAACGCACCGGGTACTTATAAGTTATAATATACGTACAAGATAAAACGATTCGTTCGTCGAATCCTCATTTTACGAGTGAAACGCAGTACTGTAGTAGTAGTATACAGTATACACTGCAAATGAGAAGGTGAAACTTCCGGCTAGACGACGAGACGGATTTAATAGCCGGAAGTACACATTTTCAGGCCGGTTTTTAATCAGGGTCTTTAAGAAAACACGGACATTTTCAGCCGTTATACACCTTTTACACATGGAACGTGGAGGAGAAATGAAAGGCTAATCTTGATTTACGGTTAAAAAAAAATCTATGGGCCCGCGTTTAACGATTTTACGGGCGCGCGTCGCATTTAACGACGTGACATTTCCGTAGACGTATATAGGCACCTCCCGCACATAATGTATTTAAATAATATCAATGTTTAAAAATGCTATCTATAACCTTTGTACTAATACGTATAAAGGGTAATTTTCCAACCATGCTCTCCCTCTTTTTCCCGCGTAAAAATACTTGAATTTGGTTTTTTCTATGGGAAGTTTCTATAAAACCTATGTTTTTAATACATTTTTTTCCATGCACACTTAATGGTGTTCTGTGGTTATAAAACTTTTTTTTCTAAACGAAGCATTATATTTTTTACGTGAAATATCATTCTATTAATTTTTATGTAACGTAGTCGAAATTCGGACAAATACTTTTGGAATTATTCCAATTATGAGAAGTGCAAATTTCGCGTTATATCGAAACAGACATCAGTTGCAATCAGCGATTATATACATGTAATAATCAATTATATCATTATAATAGGTGTCGTATAATTATATAAGATATATAAGACTATTTTCCTAATTTTTAAATTAGAATAATTCAAAAACTACTCGTTCGATATATGATTTTGATATATCAAAATTCAATAAAAATTAACCTCAATGAAACATTGCAGAGAAAAAATAAAAAATTTGTTTCACCATAGGACATTTTTAAATTGGCATGAAAAAAAGTCGTGAAAACCATAGCTTTTATGGTAACTTGAATAGTGAATAAAAAAAAATCCAAATTACGGCAAAATAATAGGTGAGCATGGTTAAAATACCACCCTGTATACTTAAAATAATTATAACTTATAAGTATTTACAATTAAGACAATAATATTAATAATAAAAGAACAATATAATTTTGTTCTTGTTGGATTTTTTGGCGGATCCCCAAAATTGTATAGATCATATGTCCAGATTGGCTTAAGAAGGGGTTTATATAGATTTAATCAGTTTATAGTATTTTTTTTTATTATGTTATAAATTATATATTCTATGATATTTTTTTCGTAGAGAAACACAAATCAGGATACGTTGAACGATATCAAATGATATATCTCACGTTAAATAAGAAAAAAAAACGAGACAAACCAAATTTCTCATAGTAACAATCGTAATAATCATAATATTTTATAAATATATTACCAATATACGATGTTACAGAATACCTATACGTAAGTGACATAATACAATTTTCACCCGGGGTGCATATTGCGTGTGTTATATTTCATTACTTTGGCCATTATAATGTAGCATATATTGTTCGGGGTTCTCCATCGCGCTTATATTAATATTAGCTCGTTAAAAGCATACATTTGCGGTCGTTTCGACGCTGAAGCGAGAGGTTCACATCATAATAAACGTGTAACCATAGATGAAATTAGGCGGTTCAATATTTTACTAGCCCAAGAGTTATACCCTCAGCATCAAATTTTGTTTTAGGAACTGTGGCTAGTATACGGATATGGTCAATAAGAGGTAATAATAAGAAATTTAGATTTCCCTAAAATGTACCGTAGTTCTATTTGACATTACTTGCGTGGAAAAACTTAAGCTATACTTATTATTATCCAAACTGTGTCTGAACTATCTGAACACAATCGACGGTTAACTACATCAACTTGTATTTTATTAATTATTTAAATCATTGTTCGCGTTTGCTTTTGTATATTCAATCCTAAATAGCCTGTTTAATTAGACATTAATCACATTTATTTATGTATTTTTTTATATTAATCGGTGTCTTATCCGCGAATTCTTCTAATGTGGAATAATACAAAATATACCGATTTTCGCGTGATCAGTCGCAGAGACTGTAGACTCCGCTGAAATGTGTCGTCGCCAAATTCTACCAGTAACGGATCGTGCGTCTGTGATCAGACCTAGATTCAGGTTACTGCTTTAGGTAACTTTCGGGTTACGCCCTAAACTAAACGATGGAAAGCTACAACGGCCGACTGATACGCGTGGCTTCTGATTTAAACGCGACATTGCGGGTTGATGTAGCAGGCCTTAAATCATCAAACCATCCGTATCAGAGACAGACGGTATTATAGACAGTCGATGAACTAGTTATTTATATTCCTATCATATTTTTGGAAGCAAAAAAAAAAATACAATTTTTAAAATATCGTCTTTCAGACTTATAAGAACAATTTTCACTCTCCTGCGTGAGCCTTAGAAATGTCTTGAGGTACTGTGGGGTTATGATAGTAGCGCAAGTTTTTAGTTCATCTTAATGGCTTATAAAGACTAGAATAGGGATTAACTGGAGTGAAGACGGATGAGTCACTGTACCGACAAAAAAATACTACTACCAATAGGCTTTAAGTTTGAATCTTATTTTCTTTTTCCATTCGATGGGATTATTGTTCGAAGTTACTATATAATATATTGTATAGTATATTATATTGTGTACGGTTGAAGTTTAATATTGTTTCGCTTCGAACGTTCGTTTCAACATCCGTAAACTGTGTATACGTGCGTGTATGAACTTGGCTGGAAGAGGTTAAAATCTCTCTTTGGGTGGGTTTACATTGTAAAATCTGCGCCGTTACTTAGCTACGAGAAATTAGTGATGCTTCGAGATATTTGTAAACTACAAGGTTGAATGAAACTTGAACATCCAAGCAAGATAAATGTTCATTATTAATAATAGGCATAATATTATAATACTATAATAATAATAGTAATGATAATCCAATAAAATATACAATAGCTTTAACGAATAGTTATAACGTATAGTATTATGTCGTGTTATTTTTATAAAAAAAATAATCATGTGGTTGGTAAAAAAGTCAAAGCAATTATATTATTATAATATAAAAGTCTAATACAGACAGCAGATGTGTATTGTTCTCCATTTAATGTTTATAATTATTTTCATGATCGTACCTGCAGAAGTCATTGCAGTCCTACGGGACTTAATTTATGAAGTCAATGCAATGCATTTCCAGACTATTCAGATTTAATGCTACTCTTTAATGAAATGACCAAATTTAATGCAAAGGTGGAATTTTTATTATTCATTATCATAAAATACCTATTGTCTTTCGGAAATGGGATTCGTTTATCCTGGGTGCGATACAAGTGCATTACAGTGTTAGTGTGTTGAACAGCAATAATGCAATTGAGATTACGCTGAAAGTATGCGGACGGCTAGGTAATCATTTTGGACGGGAAAAAACTTGTTGTCCCCGCGGAACGATTGATTCTCGGGATAAGTATACGAACAGTTGTGAACACGTCCGTACTCGGACACACACATAAAAGTGTACAAAATTAAAATAGCGAATGGTGTTCATGATGATTCGTAATTGAAGTTTGGTCATTTAAGTGGCGTGCCTAGGAATTCTGAAAGAAAAAATCAGGACTTTGTAATAATCGATTACTATTCCTTACACGATGCGCCGCATCAGTCCCATGAGCTGTCGTTGGCCATCCCGTACACGTGCGTATACAACAATGACTATGTAGGTGGGGAAATCGTAAAAAAAATGTGTACGGTGTGACGTATATTATTTATTGTGTCAAGTGAATTCGGATTTTACAATGGTTATTCTATCATATGTTCGACGAATGGATAACATTTAAATAACAACAATTTACGATGAAATCTACCAATACAAACTCGGGTACACGTAGAAATAAAATTAAAATCTGGTCTGCAGGTGGCAGGGAGTAGTAGCTCGTTGTATTATATTAAGTAAAAAACAGTTTACAAGTGTGTATCATTTATCCTTTATTTATAGTTACATACACTGACACACACACGCGCACGCACACTATTTATTAAATCGTTTAATGCTGGTAGTTGTGTCCCAGCGTGTCTCATCCTAGTTGATTACTATGCAATTAAAATGGGTCCACGTTGGTGAATACCATTATTATCTGGAAGTTGGTGCACACATTTTTGTGAAGCTATAATTAAAATAGTGTTGGTGAAGTAGGACTATTTGGACTATGATAATTGGAAAACTCAAGAGTCTTGTAGTTAAAATGTTATATATTTATGATTAACTTAAATCGTAATTATTCATTTTGATTATTGACGGTATTCATAAATAAAATATTATTTATACAGAGTGTCCCACCGGGATTTACGCAGTTCCGTATTTCCCGTGTTAATAGAGATAATCAAATTCTGTTCTTTTTATTGAGCTTCCCTGGGCAAAAGCAACTCTGTAGATGATAGTTTGGTAAATACAAGTGTATTATTAAAGAAGTTAAAAATTAAGATTTTATTTTATGAATTTTATTAATTACGAAAATGGCCATTTTACAGGGCTTATATTTCTGAGAATGTTGAAGGTTCGACTTTCAATTTTCATTAACTTCTTAATTTTTAATAATTTTTCTAGTTAACAAGAAAATAGTGTACTACCTATTTACCTTATTATATACCTTATATTATCTTAAATAATAATAACATTATCAGCAAACTTTATCGGACAAATTACGAGGTGATAATAATTAACATTATTTCTTTGTAAACTAAAAAATTATTAAAAATCCAATGAATCTAATGAAAACTGAAAGTTGAACTGTTGAAATATTCAAAATAGAAGCCCTTTAAATGGCTATCCTCGAATTTCACAACAATTATAAAAAAAAAGAAAACACAGTTTTTAACTTCTTTGACAATACACTTACGTTTACCAAGCTATTGTCAACGAAATTGCCGTGTTTTTTCTTGTCTGCGTATCAATGTATAATAAGACTTTCAACGATTAATGTGACGAAATTACGTGTAATTAGATTATTTTTACTGTATCACGATCAGCTACCTCAAAGGAGAACAGTTCAACTGCGATAGTATTAAAGTCAGGCATTCGATCAAGTAGTAAACCATAAAATGTTTTTTTTTATACGGTTTTCCGCGCATAGTACAACAATACCGTAGAACTTGAATATAAGCAAAAATATTCTAACTCTTAAAACAATAACCGTTGGGCAAATTTCCGGTCACAAATCAGGACGACATCCATATACGAATAGATTTTGACCGAAAGAATAAAGCAACAAATCGCCCGGTCGCGGTGGGATTATGTAAATTATGTAAATTGTGGACACGAGGCTAACCGCGTCGGGTCGGTCGATGTGTTCGCTGGCTGAAATATAGTTTCGTGCGATTCCAACTAGGTCCATCGAGTCCGCGTCTTATTTATACATTATTTTACGCTCATGATTTTTGATAATAACGTGGACGCGAGTTGTTTTTGGGATTCCGACGACCGCGAACATTAGCCGCGCAGATCCCCTGCAGTGCGTAGTCGTAATATTATCACGATGACGGAATAAGTGCAACCGGCAGACAGCGGACGCGACTGACCACAGCAGTGGTTTAAAAAATAATATTATCAATCAGCCCAAATTTCGGTACGATTCATAGCAACGGCATTCGGCTACAGAAATTGCGTACTGTGGCTCAAGCAGCAGCAGCAGTCAACCGGACTTACTGAAATATTAATAACCGCACGGTAAATAATGGGAAAAAAAAAAGAAGCGTATTCCAATATAACGATATCGACGCTGTATATTGTATTTAAAAGATTTATGTACGGCCAAACATTTTCATGCGTATAAGCAAATAATAACGGTTTGTCAACCGTCGTCGTTACGGCCGAAATCATTAAGTCGTTTGGACGGAAGTAAATAGAATTGTGCACGTGTGTACACAATACCAGTGGCTCGTAAACGCGACGAGTGAGACGGGCGGAAATAAATCAGAAAGTTATGTAGCAAGTAAAATATTGTACGGGGGGAGAAAAAAAAACGACCACTCAGATGATTAAACCGAAAACGGTGTGTACGCCGTGGACGTAGACGTTCGCAAAATTTGTCTCAATACCGCCGGCAGGATGATCGAGCGCCGCCGGGACGAGAGTATTTTTCCATTTTGGAATGCAAACACGAACGAAATTGCGCAAGTCTCTTAATGTTCGTCGTGCGCAAGTCGGATAAAACAAGTAACTGATGGATTTCAATTTATTTTTATTTCCAGAATATTCCGCAGAACTTATTCGGCCGGGTACGTCCACGAATTTCGTACGATGAATAGCTCGAAAAACGCAATGCGCTGAAACGCATAATAATTCATGACGTGACATCGAATTACGCGTGGGGCTTTTAAGACGGGAACAGGCCGCGGGCGCGCAAGTAACACGAACTTTTGGAGCTGGTCCAGTCGGCCGACAAGATTGATTCGATTTCAAACCGAATCTTGACGTATTAAATTTGCAGTTAAAGACGTGTGTGGGCGTTTGCATGTGTACCCAGTACGGTGTTTCGCGATGCATTATTATTAATCCGATGACCAGACGTCAGCATCACAAACACGTGTCGGATTGCCGACTGTCGGGGGGTTAAGTCGTCGATACGATCGAGTATTCGTGCGTTATACTACACGAGTGCAGTGCGAGAAAATAGAGCGCAGCGTAAGCGCCTACACATTTGTTTTATGTATCAGGCATTTCAAGTTGTACAATATTACACACATTATACTTTTGCATGTTTTTAGAATTTATACTTATACGATATAAGTTTATACACTCTCTGGTTTTGGAGCTATTTTTTTTTCGTTTTAATTTAATTTATTTTGTGTTTTTCTTACGTCTCGAAATTTTAATTAAAACTATAGAAAACAATTAGTGCGACTAGTGCGAAAAAGTCGTCATAGATTATTTTATAGTTTTTTTTAAAAATCGTTAATAATTATTTAATAAATATACATTTTTATCAAACGGAAGAAAACAAACTATTTACATAAATCCTTTTTTTTTCTAGCTTTTTTTTTATTTTTAGGTCATATTTCAGAACTTATTAGTGCTATAAAATCCGAGCCTTGTGCAGTGCGAAACACATATACCTGCGATACCTCTATAGGTGGTCGTACACAATACGTATGTACATCGATAACGTGCGAATAGTTTAAATGTTTTATTGTATCCGTCGAGAATTCGATATTCCATACGTACCTATGATATTAAATCGTGCAAACTTCTCGAGTGACACCGATAGACATTAATAATACAGGGTCATTCATTAATCATGCTCACCCCCTTTATTGGTCGTAAAAATGCTTAAAAATGAATTTTTTTTTTAATGTTCAAGGGACCATAAAAAGCTATATTTTCCATAAGTTTTTTTTCATAGGGTGTCCTGTGGCAGTTAAAACTTTTATTTCCAAATTGAAACACTCTTTCTCCACTGCAGTGTTTCTGTGAATTTGGTATACTGATAAAAAAATTCAAACGAGTGGTTTTCGAATTATCCTAATTTAAGTATTAAGGCAGATAGTTAGTTCTACAATACCTAATATTTTGATATAATTTGTCTTTACGTGTAATCGGTAATTGCCACTGATTCGAGATTTTTGCGAATTCACTACTTTTATAAAAAAATTTGAATAATTCAGAAAGTATTGGTCAGCATTTTGATTACGTTACATCAACAATGACTATAGAAAATTAACTGAATAATATTTTGCGTAGAAGATGTGGTGTTCCATTTGAAAAAAAAAATAAAGCTCGTATAGCCACAAGAAAACATTAAGTTGGCATGAAAAAAACGTTATAGAAAACATAAACATACGTTTTATGGTAACTTGAACATAGAAATAAAAAAATCCAAATTTAAGCATTTTTACATTTTTCATATTTTTAGGGGTTGAAAATCATCCTGTTTATATATTTTACAGCTCCAGTAAAGCGTCTACGAACCGCATAATGCGCATCATACATAAAAATTAATTCAACATTAGAAAAACATAATTTGCTTCTTCTACAAAACGTATGCAGAGTTCGAGGCGCCGACGCTGTGCTGCGCGCGACAAAACTATCTCGACTCTTGCAAGTGCGCCGCATAGTCGTGCAATCTAATATACTCGAGTCGATTTTTGAACTAAGAAATTGACTCCTTTTCCTCTCAGCAAGCTCCTCATATGTCGGTGCGTAACGTTCAGTAAGACGATTCTTTTCATGCAAGTTCGTAAAAGGTATAATAATGCTGCAACGACGGGCGTAATAAATACGAGCACGCCTATTGACGGGCAGTCGCGACGGAGAATATTTTACGAAGTTTTTTTGGTTTTTTTGTTTTGTTTTGCACAGCCGCGCGTAAATCTGGGCCACAGAAATACGTCATCTAGGGTAAACGGAAAAGATTCACCGCCGCCGGGAAAAAAGAACACACGACGTGCACAGATATATAAAAAGGAATAATACGTAGACGCGCATATATATAATATATATATATAATATATATATATATAGAACATTAAGCAAGAAGTTTTCGAGTCGGTACGGGGTGTGTTGCTACGGGTAGCTACTTGTACACGTAAGACTTTTTTTCGCCATCTTATAGAACCGTAAGCTCGGATAATGGTCAACATTTATAAGGGTTAAGCCTGCATTTTTGTTTTCATACTGATCCAAACTCGGACGTCGAGGCGGGCAGGTTTTAGGTTGCGTCGCTTTGGACGAGCGCACTTTGGCTAACAAAGAGAACCGAGTAGGTAGCATTTTACTCGTTCGCGAAACAATACGAACGTGTGCACAGCCATTGGCCGAACATGATATTTCGACGAAATTACAGCTGTTTATAGACGAAATAATTGCTTAAAGTCAGTTCGACGACGGCGACGACGGAGGACTAATAGACGATCTTACTGATTGAATGATACCTATGAATAATGCTGTTTCACGTTTTTGAACGATTTTCTTTTTGTAAAATTTATGTTTGCCCCAAATTACGATTCCGGAAGAGCAACGCGAACGAATACAGAATTTTCGAATGCACAATCAGCAAAATGTTGTTACGCAGAACGTTGTTGATGCTATAAATACAAACACACCATCTCATCACGTGTACATACAGGGTGGTTTTTCTTTACGTTTTTCATGTTTCGAAAACCGTATGATCATGATGTACATCATATTTTCTTTTTTTTTTACAACAATAAACTCTGTTTTAATGTCGTTCACTCAGTTAGAACATTTTCTCATCAATGATTACATTTAATAACGCATCAAACACCGAACCAATAGTTTTTTTTTTTCATAAGCCGCATCCAAAGTACAATACTATACTACAATAATAGCGAAATATATAGTTAAACCTTGTGTGAATCATGATTTTAATGACCTAAAAAATGTTTTCCAACATGAATATTATAAAATAACTTTTGATCATCGAAAATTTGATAGTGTAAAATGTCCGAAAAAAGGAAAATATAGTTTCAGCGCACGGCAAAAACAATTTATGGTCGTCCTTGAGATACGCGAAACGTGACCGGAAAAATCATTATACAAGATAACAATAATTACTTTCAGAACATGAAAATCAACCGGAAAACAAACTCGAGTTAAAGTTGAAAAAAAATCCTTCCTCTCGCGGGAAAATGTGCACAGACCGTGAATTGGTCACTATAGTCGAGCGAAACGAAGTTTTATTCATCTTTGCCCGCATCGCCAGCGCTCGTCTGTTGGCGGACAGGAATGGATCGTGTGCGCGGGCAGGATACATTTGGACGCGGTCCTTATCGGTGGTACCTTTTTGGGCGTACGATTGCGCGAGCTACATTATTTTTATTCATTCACGACGTTGCCAACTATATTGGTGCATGGTCCGTATTAAAAATTATAATAAAATTGTAAGATTATTTATAACTTCTTATTGTCGATACCAGATAAACTTCCCATCGCTAAGAAGTAATTGGTTGTAACCTATTTCTTATAAGTTATAACTTATGTTTTAGATCATTCTTTTATGTAAGATTAGAATTATGAACTTTCTTGTGAATTCCCATATAGGTACGAATATACCTATGCGATAGTCCCGCATGATCTACCTACTTATTTACTATGAGTTGTGTCAGTCTACGTATTTCTTTTTTCGCAGTGTTAACATTTTTTATCTTGGACTGTTTTTTTTTTCTAGCTAATAATCCTACCACATTTGTCAAGTATCTGAATAAACTCATCTAAATACTTTTTGAATATGTGTTTTTGCGTCTTTGTTTATTGAAATATTAAAAATAATGAAGGAACTAAATTACACAGTGCGCTGATGGATTTGTCAGATACAGTTCAGCGTGTAATAGCTGTTGTCATATAACGCTACACGTGTAAGAAATACGTACACACGCATATCGGAGAAAAAAAAATTGTTAATACACATTTATACTTTATGCTTGGCAACGTGGCTTCCAATTTCGCGCATTTCAATGGTCAAAATCGTGTCCACTGTTTTCCGCCACCGCGCGCAATCGTAAACCAAGAAAGGTAAAACGCGCGCAACCGTACTCCACCGGTACGCGCGTAAGGGAAGCTTTTTTCTTACGGTTCCGCGTGCACCACCAGCGTGCGAGGGTTTCAACTAGACCACAGCAGACGCCGCGGCCAAAGAACTCTCTCGATCTTTCCCGAGCGGACCCGCGACTGTACGATATCCATGCACGATTTCTCACTCGTCGTACAACAATAAGCGCCGCGGAGTGGAGCGATTGCAAAAATTGCTCAGAAAAAGTAAATTTATGTCGTACATATTGTTTTCCGATAGGCTTTTACTTTAATTAAAATCTGTTGTGTAGTAGACTGACTGCAGGGAATGTTTTAATTAATAAGAGAAAAACAATTCCGTACGAACCTCTGAACAATGCAAACGTTTTCTTTTCCGGTCGAAAACAAAATAAAAAAACCCTTGTACGCATTGAAATGTGAATTATGTGCACTACTATAGTGCAGTGCACGCCCTTATATACTTGGTACATTTGCATGGAGAGTTGATGTTTCGACGTTATAACATATACGTGCACTCGCTCGCACTCGAGATTAATTTTGCGATGAAATTTCATTAATTGGACAATTAATTGCTCATTGCTCGACCGTCGTGTGCTCAAGAATGGAATAAACAAGTAGAGTTAAATCTTTCAACGCAGCAATCGGACGGGTGATTAATGGCCCGATTAGACGCTTTGCGTTTAGACGTAATAAATTATTAACGCCAATTTCCTTTTTCTTAACAATCGTTATATATTACATTTTCCCGAAGAAAGTACACAACGAAATCGTTGAACACTAACATACAGTTATTACGATCGTGATAAACATACTTTTGCAAAAAAAAAAACAACAACTAGTACAAGTACCTATATTATGTACGGAGTACGAAAAGTACCCGAGAACTTGTACATTGTATGTGTTATGCACTTTCGTTTGTAGCGTACTAGCGTGCAGTCGCACTGAGCGCATCGAATTCGAAGGGAGGGTGAAAGAAAAACGAGTTATCAAGATCGACAATCAGCCGAAAATTGTTTGAAAACACGTGTCGACATGCGGGACTGTAAGTATATTTTTGTGTTCGAGATGCAGCGACTACGATTCCGACGTACAGATAGCATTGCAGGACGCCTTTTCGTGTGGAATCCTATCACGCGGGTTTTGAGCAGAAAGTTGTGTACGGGTTATAAAGGAAGCCGACGCTGTGTACTTCGAAAGACCGAATAAATTATCACGTTTTATTCGAGCTGTCGATGTTCAAGAGTCGTCGGGGAAGGACAATGTCTCGTCGCGACTACGTCTGCGCACGCGCATATCGCACAGCGGGTACCATATTATACTCGTATTGTACACCTACGTTGTCGGCGGGTTTTCGTCATTTTCGTCCCCAAAGTTACGGAGAAAACTCATTGAACCCCTTGTTTGCCGATGATTCAAAATCGCTTGCGTATTGTATGCCACGCAGCACGCGTGTTTCCACGTCGAATCATGTTTATCTTTAGACGTATCCTAAAGGTGGGCGGGCGTGTTCGAAAATAGACGTAGGCGGCAACACGTAGGCTAAGGTCTCGTCGGGAATGAAAAGAAAAATCCACGTCACCGTCGTACAAGCCCGTGCCGTTGCGGATGCGCAAACGACTTTTCTGCATCGATTCGCTACACCGACTTACGTGTACCGTGTATGTGTACGCGCATAATATGCACAAACAAAATATATTATATTATTGCATACTCATCCGAAGTAATGCTACATATAGTGTACGCGTATGTGCAAAACTCGAGTAAGGACGAAAAAACGCGTACGCACATAGTGCGCCTACGGTTTTTTCTTCCCGTTCGCAAACATTGCTGATGTACTAAACGGTTTTCCGTATGCGACGCGATTGGTATTTTTTATAATTTTTTTTTCTACCAGACGAGCGGAAATATCTTTAGTCATCGGCGTGCGGGTCTCGTTATATTATGCTGGTTTCTGTCGTCGTTAATTTATTTTAATTCCCTCCTCCTCCCCACCCCCAACTTGTAGCCCACAAATAAATGATAACTCACACGCGGTCTACCAGTTGCGAGTAATAAAAAAAAAAAAAACTTTCGCACACAATTAATACTTCTACTAAATAATAATGTAATAAAAAACAGAAATAATTGAAAGAAACTCTCCGAGGCGATACACATCACTAGTTTAAATCGATCGTATCGGTATGTACTATAATGTACTGTGTACCTACGCCCGCCCGTGTACATAGTTTATTGGCTCCATGGTACTCATATGTATCGGTAATTTTTGTGATCACCAACAATTTTCCGTTGCATTGTCATTCTTAGAGGAGCGAACGCGTTTGTTATGGGATACATAAAGTTAAGCAGTCGATTTCCACTACATAATCCTTATGTGGTACATGAATACATTTGTATTTGGTTTTTCAACGATAAAAGAAGTTGCCACACTAAAATTGGTTTTATTTTATTTTTTATTATAATTTAAGTTCTGACTAATGGTATAGTCAATAGTGTAATAAAATTGTGCATTTGCAATTTGTAGCATAATGTAGGTAAAAATGTGGACGGTTTTTTTTAACTCTGTGAACTATTTGGTGACGTTGATAATAATTTACAAAGAAGGTATGTTCGTAATGTCGATGGTCCGTTCAAACTGTACAGTGAAAATACATTTTTTAATCCTTATCGTTTAGAAAAAAAGAATTTTTTTCTTGACACTTTGTTGGAATTTATAGTTATTATAACTATAGAAATAAACGGTGATTACTTATTCTCGTAGTTTCGCAAGTATTGAAAACACTTTGTTTTTATGCTACGTCGAATTTCCAGGTTTTAGTCTGTAATGAAATGTCTAACGACCAACAAAGATATCAGCGAAAAATAAAAACCTATAAATTGCAGCTGCAGGTGTCTGAAGTTTTATCAATGCGAATAGCGATTAATAACTATGCACTACAGTGACTATACACCTCATGCTATTATCAATATTCAATTATGAATTTAAATTAACTGTCATTTGTTATATTAACATTTTTCACTGGTTTGAACACATAATGAAAAAATAAATAAACCTTGATAAAAATGGTAACTATCTCATAAATTGTGTTTCTTTAAAATTATGTTATACACCTAAAGCGTACAAATAGTTATGGGCTACATAAATAAGTTATGGGCCACTTTATCACTTAAGTATGAAGCATTTAAGCTATAGGTCACGTGTATCGTTAGGACTACGGGCGTAACTTCACAAAGTATAATATGTTATATTAGATATAACTGCATCGCGTTTCAAAGCCAATCGAATACATACATAAATATATACACAGTGTGATCACGATTTAAGGTAACACTAAATATTTTAGAGGGAGGACCTGGTTTTGAAGTGAACATTTTAGAAGGTTACTCTAGAGTCTAGGAGGTACTTAAATACACATTTATCTATGATTTTCAAATTTTTAACACTTTTGGCGTGCGTAATACAACTTCCATTTTTTTTTTAAATGGAAACACTATTTTTCTACATATTCGGATAGATTATTTTTTTTAAAACATTTTTTGTGTTAACAGTTTATTTCTATTTACAAAACTGACAAAGTTAGAGTAAGTCAACATTTGAAATTATGCCTAATTCACGTTTAATGAACTTTTCATTTGTATAAATATAGTGCAGTTTTTCGAAACTATATCGAAGTGTATATTTTTCTCGTCTAGACGTTTTGCGAACGTACAAATAAATCGTTATTGATTTTATTTCCATTTTTTACGTCATAACGCGCGTTATTATAATAACGGGAAGTGTCGAACTCCAGCGTAAAGTTTTGCGGAAGTAGTGTAAACATCAGCTCGAAAATGGTTTATTGAAAACAATTATTGACGGTTGATGTGTTGTAGGTTGGTGCAATATTGCGTTTCACTATCGTCACCCGGCTGCGCAACAAGTCTAACTGTTAAAACATAACTTTACTTGTTTCGCGGGGAAGGGGGTGGGTGGGTATATACCTAGATATAAATGCACGAGCCCGTCGTACCGAATTGTCAGCATAAGCATATAGGAAATCAGTAACGAAAAACGAGAGGTGTACAGTAGGTAACGATATTATGTAAAACGTCTGCAAGTTTGTACCGGTTGACAGTTATAAATACTTCTGGTTCGCGTCGATCTACATTGGGTTTGAACAATATTATGCAGTAGAACTTTTCGAAGACAAAATATCTTTTGCGACCGTCATAAATACGTCCCTTTTAATATTTCCAAAACTTTTTTGCCAAAAGATTTTTCTTTATATTCGTAAGAAAACCGTATTCTTCGAGCATTATAATCCGATTATAATTATTTTAGACTTGGAAACCATTGATCTCGAAGAAACGATTCTGAGTGAAAGTGGTCAGGTGGATAAATTTGTATTTCTGAATATGGTTGATACAGAACTGTAATAGCGCTATACAGGGTGTCCCACCGACATCAACACAGAGCGATATCTTCTGTGTAAATTGAGATAATCAAATTTTGTTTCTTCTATGAGCATCCCTGGGAAAATTAGAATTTGCTGACAATAATTTGGTAAATATAAGCGGGTTATTAAAGAGATCAAAAAATTAACTTTTTATTTCATAATTTTTGTGAAATTCACCACTTGCGAAGAAATTCGTAAAAAAAAAATCACTCTTACTAGATAGTAGGTACATCATTATAAACGCGAGGTGTACAGTAGTATAATGTTTGTAACAAAAGAAGAAAATAATAAATGTTTTATTCATTAAAAGTAAATAAGCATAAGAACACTTATTTTTCAGTAAATGCTAAATGTTCGGTTTGAAAAGGATTCAATTAAATTTCAAAGAGGCATATTATGAAATAATTTAATTTTTCTCGGGACACTATGATCAACGCCACTCAAATATACTTGTTATGAAGGAACATTTTTCATGAAACCACCCTACCGGACAGACATAATAAAAATACCCTCTGCGCGTTTATGATTGTTGGTAAAATATGTTTGTACTGCAGCATATTGAAATTAAACGGTTTCTCTTTCATTATTTTTCCTCTGTACATTTTTGGAAAGAAGATGTATCGTACGACTAGGAAAAATGGTCTGTTAATGGGTTAGTCAGTACGTCACTATGCGTAGGCGACCAGATAATTGTCAACATTTCCAATACCAATTATTACGACGGTCACTGCGATTTTTCTGCACTTAAGTTATCGAAAAAATCATTAGTTCAAAACTCGTATTGGATTTATTTTGATTAAGAGCGAGGAATAATAATCAAAGTCCACCTCATATAAATACAAATATTATATCGTTTATAAAGCATTATTCACGCTTCGATATCGATGTTTAGAACGGTGTTACACTGTTACAGACTTATATCAACACGAAGTGCTTAAACTCACAAAAAGTTTTTTTTAAGCTCATAACAAAAAAATAAACAAAAGTATTCAGGTTTTGTTTTAAAGTACTCTGTGGAAAAAGTTGAGAAGACGTAACGGTTAAATATTAATTTTCATTAAATTATACCTTTGTTGACGCGATCCGTTCGCACACGTTTATTAAATACATTTAAAGTTGTTTAAGTGAAAAATAAAGAGAAAAAAAACGGAAAGCAACATAGAGTTAAGACTACTTTCGCGCTGTATTAAAATTGATTGCGGTAGTGTATCACTAAAACTTGTTCAAACTTTAAAAAGTATTAAAGCAACAATAATTACAAACAAAGGGTTTAATTTAAAAGCAAAACCAAGCAGAACAAATATAATTGATGGTTCTTATAATGATATAATAATATTATTATGTTTTTCATACGAATTTTACTAACACAATCACGTAATAAATTTGTAGAGACTGTTCTTACGTTTGTACCGTCGGAAATGATTATTACATTGACGAATTTACATAATGTCTCAGCCAAAGCCGTTGAAAACTATACGCTCAACGCCGAGTGTTTTGAGAAATTAGTAAATATAATCAAACCAAACCAAATGAAAATGATCAGAAAACACACACTAATTATTTAGGGCGTGTACCAATTAGATGGTTTCGAGAATTTAAATTATTAATTTACACGTTTAGCTTATTTGTTGTTCTCGAAGCAGCGTTCGGGAACTGCATAAATGCAAACATTTTTAAACCGAAATGTATAAGTTGAAAAAAATGGTGAAACGTACTTGACACGTCAGTAAAATATTGTGATATACTTGATATGTAGTTTTTTTTTAATTTGTTTCCATTTTTTCGGTACCCAAGCATAAAACACCTATCCGGTAAATAATAATCTCAGCACGCTGTTATGGACGACTCAGAGTTCGAATTGAAAACAACGGTACGAGAACGAATAATGAGGCCAGTCGACAAGCGATTAAGATCCTGTGAAAATCGTTTAAACTGCGTGAGCGAGTCGAAGAATGAGCACTTCATTTGCGTCGTATAACCCCTAGTTCAAGCCCATTGTATTGTCATTGCAGAACAAAGATCACGCGTGAGTCTCAAACAGAAGTTATGTATGAAATACAACCGTCCCTTTCGTTCCGATTCTGACCCAAATTCCCGTACCGCTACGAAATGTGTGTGCGTGTTCTTATTTTTGTGTTTTATTAAAATTTAGTACTGTGGTGAAGAGTAAATGCTCTACATTTTAATAGTATTATCATATGTATTATAATACAGCCAAGTACTAGCTTATGGTATGGAAAAAAAGACCAGTTTCACTATTTTCTTCCGTACCAAATGTTTAACCTATTAGAAAATTAAACATAGAATACTCCATATAAACGGCGTAAACTCAGATCAGTCACAAACGAAATCAAACGGCGTAGTAACTTTTGGCATGTTCTTAGTTTTCTTGAGTTGAGCTCTTTGCTTCAGGTCACTTATCGGCGACAGTCAATTGGTAAACACTGTTAATGAGAAGTTTATTATATAACTCTACTTATTAGTTATTTATGCGTTATGCATTTTTTATTTTTTATTATTATTATTACAATAAGTCATTCCTAGCATGATGCTATCTACATCTAGGGATATTTAAGTTACACTGTACTCGTATTTATGGTTTTTTCATCATGAAGTAGGTCGTGAGGTCGTCCAAGTCGAAGGCGGTGTTGGATCGGTGGTCCTACGTTGAGTTGGTAGTGCATTGATCCTGTTGAATTCTGAATTGATTTGAAGAAGCTATCGGCCAGATTTTCGATGTGGTCTAGGAGATATGGAATTTTGAGGTCTTTGTGAATATTTTGGTTTCTTACAAACCATGGAGCATTTGATATTATTCTTAAGGTCTTGTTTTGAAATGTTTGAAGTTTTTTTAGGTGAGTAAGTGCGCATTTGCTCCAGATGGGGCAAGCATAATTAAGCGAAGGGCTTATTTCCTCGTAATGAGTCTTAGTACATTGCTGTATTATTATTGGTTGTGTATACATAATTCCATGTTCTCTTGGGTCCGCAGGTAAATAATTATTACCAATAGGAATTAAGAGTTGTAGGGTAAACTAACCGTTTTAAATCATCTTGCAGGAAAATCAGGCGTCGATATTTTTTTGAAAAACATGAATTAATAATATTATATGAAGATAATTTCAGTCAACGTAACTTCGTCATCGGATAGAGTAAAATTTTTGAAATTTCAGTTTTTAGTTTTTTTTTCGTAATTTATGTTTGGTTTATTCGTAAATTGTAATTAATGAAGTACGCGATACAATAATACATTTAATAAAAAAAAAACCGTATAGGTAATTTTTTGACCTACGGGCGCCCCACGGCCGTCGTGCGGGAAATCGGCTCGTACCGTACGTACTCCAGGACCGTGGAACGCTTTGAGAGCGTACACCAGTGCGTGTCTTAACCGCCGGAAAATAAATTTGCGTAACGAATCGCGTTAAGCATACGGAGGTGTGATAACGAACAAGCACAAAGGTCTAGCGTCGTTTGTAGTACAGCCGGCGAACAAGGCAGGCCATAATATATACGAGCGTACACGGTTCGGTACAGGTTTTCACGCGAAAAATATAATGTAGCTCGTGGCGTGCGTTCGTTGTTTCGAGTGCTGTCATAACGTTGTTCTGTGCACACGTATCTTACCTTTTAACTCCGTATTTATCGTTAGTCGGGCTTGGTTTTTTTTAATCTTCGCGTCCAACAGCGTGTTTCACGACATAGGTACTATTATATAATATTAAATAATCTGCCATCCCCCTACCCCTTTCCGCTTGAGGTTGTAATCCATGGTTTATTACTTGACCAAAGAACGCTGGAACGGTGTTATCGATAAAATCGTGGTCAATATGATTACGTTATAGTTTCTCTATCACATTAATCTCGATAGAAGCTTAGGGCTTAGAAAAGCGTCAGGACGTGGCACGCGTTCCCTCCGCACTCCCGCCGCGCCATCCATTTAACCTCCTTCCAGTTATCGTGATAGTAGCTACTATAGCATTATCATAACGCCGGGTTCAAGGAGAAACTTTCAATTTCAACTCATCTGCAATATGTTAACGAAGTTTTTAGTTGTCTGATTGTTGATTACTTAAATCGATGTCTCGGGGTCAATTGTTACGGTCGTCTGTCAGTCGTCGATAGGAATAAACACGCGTATACACACGATATTTTCGTTTCGTCGCAGCTCGGATCTTCGCAGTCCGACGTAATGGGAACAACACTTATTTAAAACAAAATCAAACCAACAGAGATTTTATTTGTGCTATACAACCTGTATGCAAACTATTTCCACTGGTCAAACTCTATGGATTTCGCGTACGCACGATTGCCCGTCAGCCTGCTGCTCGCGATAAACACAAATAAATCTCAAGAGCTGACGTCGGACAGTATTTTTCGCCGCCATAGGCTTTACATACGTAATACGCGGAGCTTCCGAGGGCGGGCGATGTTTCAAATACGTATTCATATTTACTTAATACTATGTTGGAGGTAAAACGAGCAGAGCCGTTCGCGGAAGAGCGTTAATGTAAATAAATATTATTAAAAAAAAATACTGTCGAAAGTTAAAATCGAAAAATAAACAACACGCACGCCTAAAAAATGAATAACGAACGATGAATAATGTACGAATTCAATTTTCTGGTTTGCCCTATTCGTAGAAACGTATAATCACAAGCACCTCGTGTATTAGTTTTGGCGCTATCGGAATAATGTAATATGAGCATTGCACACGTTCGATCGAATACTCAAAACCTACAGCTATTGTTCGTCAAAACCACGATCATCTGTTTTATCCAATTTTACCGATGTTACCTAAACTTAAAATAATATTCAATATTACGGACCAGGGCTTTTTAAATAAAAAGTACAATCTTAAATAAATATTTAGTTACAGATTACGTTAATTTCCTGACAATAGTGATCGTCTCGATTGGTAAATTAACACGAATCACAAGTACCATTTCAGAAAAATTGTCTTAAATCTGTACAAATTATCAACGGACTTTAATTTTTAAGTAATTATTTACTCGCAAGTCGAAACAATTGATCAATGTTATATTGTATCAGTCAACAGTAATAATACAAATTGCACAATTCGCGTTCAGTGATGTGGTGTTGTATTTGAGAAAAAGCAGAAATAGACTTTTATACTGAAAACGTTGTTGTTATCTGTTTAAGTTCCTATTATAAATTGTTTCGTTAAAAGAGAGCAAAAAACATTATTAAAATTCCGAGCACGGTTACCTTTAGGCAAGCAGAGCGTATTGAAATTGCTAAAAAAGTCAACTTTAACCGCGTGTACAAAAATACATTCAACTAGTACAGTATTACTACTTATCAAGTTCTAACGACTTCTGCGGATGTACAGTGTTAATCGTAATATTGCATAGCGTGTTAAACGATCTAATCAACGATAAGCGTGCGATATCTACGGGTTATTTGAAAAAAAATAAAAAACGGAGCGGCGATTGCACGTGAAAATCATGTTAAATCACTGGAAGTAGACCCTGCTGAGGTCTACCGTTAGAAGGGATTACGAGTGCCGAAGTGTACTATGCACTGGTCGCAAGGGATCGGTGACGCGACCGAGTCCGTCCGTTGTCGGGAGGGCCGAAAGCGTTAGCGTCTGCAAGCCGTGTAGGGGCGCGACCGTCCCGTTTCACGGCTACCCTTTTTTCACCTGCCGCCGCGCAAGCCGGCCCGCAGGAACGAAGCGCACGCGACGCACACAGAACGCATACTTCCGGGTTTTCTATTACCGTTGCGCACTATCCGATAGTGGGCGTCCGGGGATCCGCTATAGCTGTACCTGCTGGTGACAACTTCCCGTCGGATCAGGCTTCCGGTTCTCACGTTGATGCACGGCACGAACGAGAAGAACTGCTTGAATCCTTGGCGAAATCTGTAAGAAAACAACGGACGTGTATAAATGCGGTGCTGCGTCGTGTGATCGCTGTAATATCCGTGAGCTTATACCGGAATAGCAATCGCGCGCATTGCCATTCACCGCCCCTTGACCGCCCCGCCGAAATAATAATCACACCGGAGGCGTGGATGTGACGTCTCTCACGTATACATATACGATACGGCCAGGGCCGTCCCGAAGAAAGACAAATCAAGTGGCGGTGTGTGATCTGTAGGGGGGACTTATATTCATTATTTTGCTAAGTCTAAATAATTTTTTATCGCTGCGCTTGAATTATAATCTATATAGAAAATAGAGATAACTCAAGAAGGATTTTTTGGCCGTTGAGTATTCAATAATAAGCAGTGAATGATCGAGTAAAGCCTTACAGGATATTTACAAAGTAAACGCTGATGAATTCTTGGCTAAACATATAATTTAAAACTATTTTTGGATGATCACGTCCTATTCTTATCTCTAAAATTAAAGCATATATATCCCAAGAACCTCAATATTTTGTATGTATTATATTTTAAGTATCGTGCTTAAAAATATAAAAGTAAAATACATTGAACTGCTTAATAGAAACACTTTATAATTAATTTAATACAAAATAGTAACCAGTACATAGAACATTTTCAAAATTTTAGTTTTTTTGTTTTAATTTAGACCACTGTGTCGCCATCTTATTTATATTGACTTCGTCTAAAATATCCAAAATATGTTTTACTTCAACACATTTTCCAATAACACTTTGAAAAGTCATTGAACCCGAATATTTGAACATTCATTTTAATATTTCTAACTCAGCTTGAATGGCTTTGAAGTCTTTGCACTTTGCAAAATCACTTTTGGGAAGAATATTAACAGAGTATTTTATTTATTCTCTATGCTAATATTTTCTTTCTTGAATGGAAATGAAAACATTTTATTCGGTGGCATTATAGTATTAAAAAATATTTTTCAAAGTATCCTTTGACAAATTTATAAGTGTAGAAAATATACATTTAAATCATTATTATGTTACTATTGTATACTCTAAGTAAACGGTCAGACGCACTTGTGAATAAGTCTACTACTTTGGAATTTTAAAAAAAATTTCTGATTATAGATGTATTTTACTTAACTTGTTGACTTTCAATAACAGGATTTGGTAACATGTATTTTTTCAATATTGACTTTAAAATATTGCACTCATTTAAATTTGACACCATATACTCATCCGTTTGGAAAGCACGTAACTATCATGAACCATGGAAATTCTTCAAAATTGTCATCGTCGTTTTCATTAAAATGTTAAGGGAAGTTTTAATGAAACTAAAAAATGTATGTACTATATGTGCAAGACGTAAGTAGATTATACACACGGTACACCGACATTCGAAACCGATTCGGCGTGCTGCAAAACAAATGAATATACCGTCTATCTTTATCACCGCTATCTCGACGTGATTTCATAACTCTTATTGTGATTAGTGGGTACATTGGTAAGTTAGAGCAAACTGTTTTATGTTCAGATGGTAAATTATAGTTTTCCATTCTAATTTTCTAATCTTAAATCTCATTTCTAATTTTTCTATTCGCTTCATTCCTCATAAGTAGGACTATTTTTTGATAATAATAATTAGTCAGTATATTATTAAATCGCCAACTGACTCCCCAAATTGACCTCCCCCTCCCACGGTACGGCTATGAATGTAGCTCGTTTGGATCGAAAAAAATGTGTTAGACGTTCATTGGTGTTCGTACAATCATTGTTACACGCATATAGTAAATTAATAATACACAACGAGATATTTTCAACGTATCCGAAAGAAACGCGAAGCTTTTAGTCCTGCAACTCACAGCAACTGCTATAAATCCAATTAAAGAAACAAATAAATCCTTTGGCGGAACCACGCTGCGGATGTAATCGCACCTTCTTCACTCGTGTCGTTATAATTTATACTATCGTTACTCATCCCGAAGACGGGAGAAGTGCATTCGAAACCGCTCTAGTACCACTTGCTGGTGCAATGCTTTATGTAAATAAATTGCATTTCAGTGGGAACAGTTTGCGAACAAAACGCTCCGGTAAATTATACCGATCTATAAATTAGGAGTTTATCAAAATAGCCGGCACATTTGCAACTGATTTACAAATTATTGGCATAATTTGTGGGTCAACCTTTTACCGAATGCGAAGAATTAAATTATACATTCAGATTCTGTGAAACAATATATTACCATGCTTTTTCACGACCACAATTAAAACGTTGCGAGTATCACGAGTTTAGGTGGATCTTTCTAATAATCATGGTAATGACTGAATATATTATGTAGCTGTTCTGCGCATTGCATTATACGTTTTTTGTTTCAAGTTTGAAAGTCCCACCCCTGTATCATACCCGACCGTGGAGTCTCACCCGGTCTAGGAGTTTCTTCGGTTTGTTTTCGTAGGATGTATAATCAAAAATGTTCAAATAAATATGAACCACGGATAAAATTTATCATAAATATTCATGATTTCGTTTTATAATATGATATTATATTATTATTATTTTAATTCAATCGTAATTATGGTTAATGGAAAAACATCAAGTTTGTTAAATATCGTACGTCTTATCGTTGGTTAGTGCAAGTGTAAATTTGGACTTTCCCCTGTAAATTAATTACCTACGACTCGCTCGACTTTTTCGGAATCAGTTGGCCAAAGCATTGAGACTGCACGAACAATTATTAGTCCCCGGCTGCATACCCTAAATAGATCCGTTTATGAATTATAAAAACTAATTCGCAGTAAAATAATAAAATATCGGGGTTGTGTGAAGCGTATTGGAGGACGGAGCGCTAACTCGGCGTGCAGTTTATTCGCTAATTAAATTTACTTATTGTTCAAAATGTCATTTAGACGTTACACAAAGTTATGATTATGTACAAAGTAAATGTTTATCAGTCAATTTCATTCACGAGTCTAAAATGCGGTATTATACGTAAAAGTTTCAGACTGTGCAATAAGATCCGATAAATTTCGGTAAAGTGCGTCGATCTTACCGCTGTTGGGTCACGATAGCGTTACGATAGGGAGACAATATTTTACCGTCATCCCTATCAAGTGCTGCGTTCGCTTATCTTTCCAAAAGGTTACACTTTAGCGATTGCAACGGGTGTCACCCCATAAATAGTACTGTATCGTTATGACTATTAGGTGAACTGATTCATTAAGTCGTACAGATTAATTACTAGGCACATAATATTATGTAATATATATATGCACACGTATGAGCACGGACCGTTTGAGCTCCGAGTGCAATTTACGATGTTATAATTACATCCGGAGAGATAATATAAACGTTTATAGTAAAAGCATTTCTTCAATGATTTATCGACACGACTATGATCAAGAATAATAAATATAAAATAATGGTAGTATTTATGTTTATCGTGTAAAAAATAGGTACCGTTTTTCCGACCCGTTCGCTGATTTCTAATCGGTTATGCCGACGGAAAATTACGATTAAAACTTGGAGACTTTTAGACCGTTATCATTTTCGACCCTTTGTCATTTTTAAACCATAACGTTTATTTTTTAGTTATTTTATTTTTTTTTTTGGCTAAATTTCAAACGATACGCACACACAGCAAAAAATAATAACAAAAATAAATCACGAATAATTATCATAGTAGGTACGTAATAATATGAGTTACAAACAATAATAGAAAACTTTTGCACATTATGAATACATATGTATTTCATAAATCATCGACGTCAACGTGAATGTATCGAAGTGTTGTAAAATTTCAAAACTTTAATACACCCTGGGTTATCGACTTTTGGTTGGATTAGTACCGCACGAACACGCGTAACCTTCAAACATTTCATCGATTGTTCAGTACTAAATAAATAAAACGGTTTTTATGTTTCTCACCATAAATATAGTTCTGTCACATTCGGAACGTAAGCTGAAACCGATCTTAATCGTTCGATAATCAGAACAAACAAATTGGGCGGCTAAAATATTCGAAACCGAGAAAATATTGTATTTAAACATTATTGACGCCAGACGACGGTATAGTGTATGTTGCAACTTCGCTTGCCTCATAAATGTCCGGCTGGTAAAGATCTTAAAATTGTGTTAAAAAACTTGAAGCGAATTGAAATTGATAATAAACACATTATCCGACCGGTAGTGTTCGTGATAACAGAAACACTTTTAACGTCAACAATATCGTTAAGCTACGAATAAAAAATATAGAGTAATCTACAAATGTGTACCGATTACAGCTGGTGCACAAAGATAATTGATTCGATGACGGCAGATATTAAATTAATTAATCAATACATATATATCATATCACGTCAGATTTATAGATTTTAAGATGACTAATTTGATGTTGGTGGATGACAAGGAATAAACCAATTTGATTAACCACTAATCAGTGTCTATGAGCCGTAGACTAACGAAGAATCGATTAAGACAGTACTTTATAAAACGTAATAGTATGTTAAGGTCTTAAGAAATAAACCTATTGTTATTTGCATAGTTTTTCTTCAGATATTGCGATATATTGCTTCTGCACGTTTCAACAGTTTACACGTCGCGGTCGACTTGTTCACGTGTATGACTTAAACTCAAAGTACCGAGCGGTTGGTTTTTTTCTGCGTTGCTTTCAAGTGTGTCGTAATATTCAACGTTTTCCGTGGGCGCCATTTGGAAAATGTCATCTTCGAAATTCCAAAAATAGCCACTCCGAAACGCGACGTATGCCGAACGCATTCGATGAACGTGTTGTACATCCTTCGAAGGGAAAATGGACAGAGGAGAAAAGAAAATCACGTACTTCCACGCACGTGTAACATAATGGAGCCCGCCAACGGTGGCAATAATATATTTTCCACGGTACTCGGGCTCTAAAACGTATTTATTAGCACTTAATTAAATTTGTTCGGAAAAACTAAATCATCCGAGGACGTACAAAATGTTATTACCCATAAGGTTATCAGGCTTCGGTAGTGTTATACTTCTTTCACGCATTTCGCGTAGAAATACCCACAACAGCACGCACGGCATTTAATTGCCTATTCATTGCGCCGCCCCGTAATGCTATGCTCCGTCGTGCGCAGAGTTTGTAGAAAAAAAAAAAATTACGTTTACCCAGCACCACCGCCGCGCCGATGACTTAACGTTTCCGACCAACTGATTATAAAGTTCGCTGCGCGCACATGTACGGACGGTAATCTTCTACTCGAAGAATATAAGCTACACGTGACGGTATTATTTTTAAAGAACTCAAATCAATAGTTAATAACGATGCCGCGGTCGCGATTAAAATATCCGAGACCAACATAGACTTTACGAATAATGAGATTTCACTCACAACGAGAGTGCGTGTACCCCACTCGATTTCTATTATCAACGCGGGATCGCATTTCTCACGGGAGAAAACGTTACTCGGTATTATTTTATTTTCCCGTGTCGTACGACTAATACAATCATTTCGATGTGGTAACGGGAAATAAATAAAAACGATTGTGATCAGTGCTACAACATACTGGTGAACACCCCGAGCACGTGGTTTTAACGTTTAATTATTTCTTAAATACTATGCGATACACACTGCACATTATCTATTTTGTTTTATTTACAAAACCTTTCAGCATATCGTATGCTTTTATAAGTGTAGAATTTTAATTACTGTACCTACGTTTCATACCATAAATTAGTGTTTCCCAACCTTTTTTTTACTCAACGCCTCTTTTAGATTTTACAAATTTCGCACTTCCCCCACCCCAGGTGTAGTTTTTTTAAAATAAAATAACGTTTTATTTTTAATAAGCTATTTAATTAAAGAAAAAAATATAATTTAACGCTAATATATATAATATTATTAATAATTAATGATATCTGGCTCAATAGATGTCAGCATTAGTCTTAAGTCTCCTCTTTCACACATTTCTAATTAATTTTTTGATTTCGTGAGAAGTTGTTTAACCACACTAAAGCATTTTTTGACCAGGTATGTCGACGGAAAAATGATAGACGAATGCCTTCCTTGCCGCTCCCCTCAGAAAAATGTCCCCTTCAAAATAAAAAATACCCATAAGAGGGCGGTAGCATACACGTTGGGAATCAATGACATAAATAATATGTGATTATAATTGGCTAACGAAACAAGATTACTAACTAAAGTCTTGGTAAATTATTATTTCTCGCCATTGCTGTGGTCTGATGGCCGTAGGTATCCTGTAATAGTCGTGGTTTTTCGTGTTTGCGCCCAGGTCGAAGAACGGCCGTGCTCCGTCGGAGGATTTTAGTTTTGAGTGGAATTTTTATAATTGATTTATTATACGTTCTCGGATGAGGGTTATTCCTGTGCCGTTATGTGTTTGCGAGTTCCTAATCATGATCACGAACAATCGGGCATGAATTTATTACGTAGGATTTGGATTTTTTTCAATTTCGTAGGATAGGCTGAGAAGCCCATACCGTACATGCGTATGTTGGTCTAGCGGTATTATTACAGCCACCGTTGTATAGCAGTTGAGTGAATTGCGTTTGTTGTGGTTGGGCTGTGATTCGACAAGTGATATAACCATTTTTATTCCTGCTCATCCTTGATTTAGTTGTTGCCAATAAAATGTAACTGCCGTGCAAGTTTTCCATCTGGACGTAACCCTAAGTAGTAAATACCTCACCGGATCTGCATGTACCGTACATACGGTTATTTCGCGTATAATCAGTGCAATATCCACGGACTCATGCTTCCGGTCTTCGGCCTGTACAGTTAAACGAATTTTCCGAACAATAAAACGGTTCAATGTCAATTAACTTGCATGGGTTTTTAACGTGTCCGTTTAGTTTTACCAACCGTATATTGACTTTATCCCCGGTTTTTATTATTATCATCACGAACCTACGAGTGTTGTGCGTTTCACCGCGTGTATCCAAATGCTCGTGTACTGTTAGTTAACAATAAACACTCGCACGCACGCCCGGAACTTCAAAATTACTTTCTGTTAACTTAATCATCGAGGCCATTGGAACGCGGTTGATCACGGTCGTCCTGACCGATAGATGTACGCGAGGTCACGGCGAGTGATTAGAAATTCCGATGTACGATAAAATTGATAATATAAGTAAAACTATTTCTAATCGGTTAATAGATAACGTAAAGAGATAAATTAATGTTTAAACTAATTCTAGATATTAGAAATGTCATAATTTCAAATATGTAAGTATATCTATAATTTATCGTATATGTGTACTATTTGTTACATAACAACTCTCTACCAACGTCAGAAGCTTAGCTTAAAGTGTTCTATTATTTATAATAAATATATATAAAATTAAAAAAAAAAAAAAATATGAAAACTAATCAATGGTTATGATAATTATTGATCCAAATATTTGATACGATAAAAGTCACCGGGAGGTGGGCAGTGCGATCCACTCGTGCATAACATTTTATATCATGTTGACTCTCAGCGACCAAAAGTTGTTCGTTTTAGTATAATATGTTTAGCGTCGCACTTTCGACACGGTGCAGTGTGCGATTCGGATACTGCAGCTGTTCCTGCTGCGGTCATCGGCCGCCAGCGTGTGTATAACAGTCATGACAACTCGAACACTGAACATCGGAGTGATTATCTGCGAGGGGTGACCACAGGGAAGGAAGGAGATTTTTCCTATCGAAATCGGTTAATTTTTTCTTCGCACGACCACTCGAAAGCGTACTGTACTCCCACCCCACGTATCGGGACAGAAGGTCCGCAAACTGTTCAACACCTATAGCTCGGCCGTGTACGGATTACGTGGGTCTTACACTGCATTAACTTACGGCGAACAACAACAGATCCGACGCGAGTTTCAACTAAACGAATCGGCCATCTTTTCGTGTGTTTTTCGATGCATAATTTATTATTGTCTACTGTAACCTGAGGGATCGCGGACGTTCGATATCGTTCCAATTCCGGAAACGCGCGTACGTTACACATCGAAAATCTCGCTATAGGTTTCTCGAATATTCCAAATACCTGGGGCTCAGCACTCCTCGCATATCATCTCGTTTTAGTTAAAATCCGAACAGAGCAAAAGAGGCCATGTAAACTTATTAATTACTGTAAAAATGTACGTATAAGAGACTCGTTCGCGTACGTACGTCAGTACGTGCATCGTTTCGTTTTAAGTTAAAACTTTTAACACATACTACAAATGGATATCGAAATTTTATTGTTAACTGTTCTTGTCGAGACGAGTATTTGATTTCAGTTTTTATAATTATTTCAGAAACACAATAATTACATTTTAAGCTTGGGTGTATACAATTTAAAACACAGCGAAGAAAATTTTTTTATATTTTTAACACAATCAAGTTCAAGAAAACTTAACGCTACCAATTTTAATTATATTATATTTTTATTTTTAGAAAACGTTTTTTTATAAGTCACCGCCCAATGAATACATATAGACATTGGTTGGTGAATTAATAAATAAATTATGTTAAACAAATATTGACATTGCAGTGGATAAAATTAAATTTTTAAGTAATAATAATTAATTTATCGTAATAAAAAGTTAATGCTTTACAGTCAAATAAATTCTATGAAAAGAATATTAAACTTACGCAGAGCAAAATATTAAAATCAATAAAGGTCTGAAGAAATTTAATATTTATTAATTTCAAATTTGATTTAATCCGATAAAGCACTACGGTTCCGTGTTTTCCGTTTCTAACTTAATTAATAACATTTGAAAATAACTTAAGTTTTGGTCCCACAGTAGATAAATTCTATCATTATTAAAATAATCAAATAACGTTATTTTTTTTTCAGAAAAATATCAGTCTTATGTTACTATATTTCATACGGTCTCATAAAATGTGATTTATATAATATTATCACGATAGTAAGTCACGTACAGCGACTATACAGAGTGACAACGTAGAATTATCGGGATTTTGTATTATTTTTTTTCCACATTATTGAAATTTATAGGTACATATTGTTTCGAGAAGACCATGGAATTTATTCGTTACAAAAAAAGCTTCGAAATCAACATTAATCTAAGACACCACCAATCTCGATGTTGACCGTGCATAGTAATCCAAATCAATCGACATATGCAAATATTCATAGTAATTATACAGGCGCTGAGTTATATTAGTGTATTTACACATCTACCGACAGATCAACCGTTCACATTTTTATTGTAAGCTACGTGTTTTAATAATGCAACTGGGCAGGCCGGGTTACAGTTATTTAGGAGCCACATAGAAACGCAACAGAAAAAACGTGAACCTGCTGTATAAAAACTAGCAGGAGCTGGACGAGGGGAGACCCTACTGCTCTGAAAACAGTGAAATTTGCGTTAGTGTATTGCAAAGCAGATAATATGTAGCTCCAGTCTGATCAAAGAGCTCTAACTCAAAAAAGGTGGACATAAAGCTATAAACAGTAACATGCGGTTAATAAGTGGAGTGGTTACCGATAGTTTCAAACTAAAATGTAGGAGGAATGAAGCATAAGTGAGACTTTTACTATGACCATTAACAAAAAAAAAAACTGTTTCTACTACAGACAGTTGGATAATACTCCAGATAAGACTAAAATCAAGAAAACCGCCATGGGCCAAGAGAAATGGGCAAGAAAACTAACTCGGTCACAATTTCGCAGTACGAAAAAATGGCAGGAGGAATGGTGAGCCAATACGGTAGTACTTACAAATCTGATACCATAAAATGGATTCCATACAAAGAATTAAAGGATGTGAACTCCCTCGACAAGAGTGGGTAATCCCCAACCGATTAAGAACTGGACATGGAGGACGTGGGCGTTTGATATACACGTGGAAAGTAAAGAACAGCCCAGAAGGTGAATGTGGAAATGACAGTCAGACTATGAGGCATGCATATCACGGACTATTTCCGAATAAAAAGTTCGAGTTGGGAATCATTGGAATTAACGAAGTCACAAAGGAAGCCATTGAATGGACTCAGACGTTGGATACAGAAATACAAATGTTATTTCATGAATGTTATTGTGCTATTGTCACCATACGAATATATTATACATTTATAACGCAACACTGCTGCGAAAAGTTCCTCTAAATCAGTGGTCACCAAATGGCGGCCGCGAACAAATTTCATCCAGCCCGCTGACTAGCAAAAATGATTAAATTAAGAACAAGTTCAGATCCAGGCTCACCAACGAACACCTTGAAATGATAATGAAGATAGCGTGCACGAATCGTGCACCAAGTTTTACGCAGGTAGTCGAGAGCAAGACTTGCCATTTTTCCCATTAGTTGTTACCCGTTTTTCTATTCATGTTATAATTATTATTAATTTGTATTTTATTTCATTATTTTTTAATTACGTTACCTTTGTATTATAATATAATATGTTAAAAATATTTGCTTGGCCGTTTTGAGGGCCACCGGAAATTTTCAAAATTCCCAATTTGGCCCAACAAAAATATTAATTGATGCTGCTTTAAATATTTTCCAGTTAACGAAGACATTTCGGTTGACAATGATCGGTTTATTTTTCGCATCGATACGTTTGATATACTAGCTCGAATTGAGCGCGATACGAGAAAACGGCGGACAAGATACATTATTAATCAGTAGTTCCCAATTAGAGTGAAGCCACGGACCCCTAGCTATAACTTAAATTGGTCCGCGGACCTCTGTTTTGTAAATACTTACTTTTCAATTTTATTTAATTATGAAAATGAAAAATAATTGTGTACGATTTATTTTAAATATGATTTAATTTTTAATTTTATAAACATTTTCGTAATATAAAAGAAACAAAAATAAAATACAATGTATAAAAAAGGAAACACTGCACTAATCGCTGACCACAAATGACTGAGACTATATACAAACTAATGTTGATCATTTACTTTAAATGATATGTCCGAAATATATTTTATTGGAAAGAAAATAATCAGTATGGTTTCACGTTCTGAATTATAGTAATAATAGTGTAATAGTGAAGATAATAATGATATTTATTTATATGAAATTTACTATGCATTTTTTCGCGATAATCGAGTTTCAATAGTCCAAAAATAATCGGAATTTCATATAACTACAAAGTTAATAATTTCACTAAAATAAAATAAAATTATCACTGCAGCACAACACAACCGCTGATCCCTGGGGGTCCACGGACCACCAATTGGGAACCATTGCATTATTTAATTGTTTGTTAACGCTGCAAACTCGGCGCCACCGTTACTCGCGTGAAAGATACTTGTACCCCTAGACGCAGATTAGATAAAATGAATATTTCGTCTGATCCGTTCTAATGCATTGCATGCGATACATAAGACCCGGGTCTAGCTGAGCACAGCTGTATTATGTTTTCCGTAGCTTGGAACGGCTTCCGGGGACGAGAATCTTTTTAACCGCAAATCAACGATATTAATCGCGCGCGAATGAATGCACCCACGACGATCCGGGGCGAGCATTTCGAGAACGGCGAGAAACCAGAACGCGACGCATTTGTCAAAGTCTGCTGCGAAGGTAGAGCGATCAAAATCGTCACCGGAAACGCGCGGGCATTAAACCGCCGGGATAAATTGATCTAGGTCTCGATGTCTGACGAATTAGAAACGTGGTGGCGATACCATGTACGGCCACTCGCTGTTCTCGTGACCGCCTACGCGATACGCGCCGCAATCAATCACCGAGTTTTTGTCACGTCCCGTCTCGACGGGGTGAACGCCAATAATCTATTGATTGGAGAGCGACACCTACGTAATACCTTTCCGTCGTTCTCGGTCCACACTCTCAGAATATCACGCGGTCCGGTCCGTTGATTTCGGACTTTTGAAGCGAAGGATTTAGGTGTTTTTTTATTTATTTTTTTTAACACCAACTTTAATTGTTCGTCAGATTACTTAGACGCAGTGTATGTTACATTTATCTCAAACAACTTGGAACAGTTGCACCGTGTGGCGAGGGCGGAAACCGCCTTTTCACGCGAGCCACACAAATTATTTATTCATTTTTTTTGTCACGCCTCCTATATTTATCAACGCGGTGGCGGTGGTGATTAGTAACGCGATCGTCATAACACCACTGCCACGATCTGTTTGTTTTGGCCGCGTACAGTCGCGAACGCAAGAACGTGGAAAACGAAAAATGTGTAGATTCGCGCGTCGCTCGAAGAGATTGTGTAACTTGGCGGGCCGGAAAGTCCGCTACGTCATGTACATGAATATTTATTTTCTTTGGACGTTTAATTACTTGGCCGAGCGCGGAGGGCGGGAAAGACTATTTTCCCGCCCTAGGGCCGAAAACTAGTGTTTTCCGCCCGTTGCACAGAAAAGAGTCACTTCCCCGCCGCATCTGTAGGACCATCGAAAGTTAAACTGACGAAAAATCGTTTCAACGCAGACGGATACTCGTTACGAGCACGTGTCAAAGCTTAGCTCAGTCGGTACAAGTATCAGCAATGTAATTTATATCAATTAAGTTAACACGAAAAATTGATTTATACCGATATAAATACATACATAAATAAGTATGAACCCGTTGTTGTTTATCGTTAGGGTTTTTGCACGAAAATAACTGCGAAAGCGATAGAGAAATTAATTAGTAGTTTCCCGGCGGATTGTAGTACGTGTGGCTATTCTAGCAGTTGTATTAGACGAATAGTAATAATAATAATAATAATAATCAAAAGACAATCTTCGGTGCGTTCGGCACGGCGATGTTTACGTGATATCCGAACGCGTGATACGAATTGACAACAAATGCGTTCTATGTACACGCGTGGGGGTAGGGGTCCAAGCTCCATGGTCCCTGTTTCAGCCCCACGTCACTTCGAGAAGGAGGGGGAGGAGGAGCGTATTATTCGGTTATATTATCGTACAAGGTCTTGGAAATTTCAATCTTTGCGATCCCGCGCCATTGTTCCATCGAATTACAACAGCGATGACCTGTACATAAATAACGCACGTCTTGCTCAAAAAACGTGCTCCTATGTTATCTGAACGCGACTATACGTAGCGAACGAATACGAGACTTGCGCGCTCACTCGACAGTGTTGTACTTCCATCGGAATCGTTCCGATTGTTCTAATGTACATGAACCCGAATCGTCACCAACCGCTCTAGGACCGGATAATATTGATAAACGCTCGCCAGTCCTATAATAATGACGAGGCGTGTATAGGGTACCACCTCTCCGGGTTTCACCCGGATAATCCGGTTTTACATAAAAATCTAAGGGCTACGGGTTCAATCAACTATTCTCTTGGTTGTCATAAAATAAGTGTACGCTATTGTTCAACGCGTCTTTTCCCTGATGGAAAAATTGTGAAAGAAATCGTCTATCAGTGGAAATGGTAAAATCAGAAGTCTGTGTCAAATTAAATTACAAAATGATCTGTCAACAATTGTTGCACTATTTGAAAAATTCCGAATAAGAAAGATTATTGAAATTTGCATCGAGAAATGTAAAAGTTTGTTTTCAAATCTGAATAAAAAACTTATTATGCATTTTTATACAATAAAATATGTGATTTTATTAAAAAAAAAATTGTATTTCATATTTTCATTATCTAATTTTTAACCTAATAAACTAAGCCGTTTGCATAGGGGCACAGGGACTATATATATTTTGCCGACGACATTACTTCTTTTTCTTTTTTTGCTTATCGGCCTGACTCCGGGTAGGCAATCATTCAAAGGTGGCAACCCTAGGCGTGTACGCGAGTATCGAAAAGACACCGATTTTTCTGGGGGATTTAACGGTCGCCGCACGATTATCTCGACTGTTCTGTACCCACGCTATCGCATCGTAAAGTGTCTGATTTTGAAAGTAGGATTTAAATCCAAAATTAAAAACCATGCCGAGGCGGGGAAATAGTATTTTTCATTATTTACGCAGCAATCCGCGTAAAGTGTGTAAACAACATCAGTGCAAGAGACGAAGAGCAACAAAAGACTTATTGTCCATTTGTAATTGTTATCAAAAGCACTACATAAATGAACATTCGCTTTAAACGCAATGAGTGGCCATTCATTTTGCTTTTAATCGAGGATTGATCTACGGGTCTTATAATTTTTACCGTAGTAGAATCCTGTAATAAAGCAGATCGGCCGAGTCGTTATAAAATACCTGAAGTGAGATTGTTTATTTATTTTCACTCGCCGTTCTGCGCGATCGGATCAAATTAATATTTTAATGGTAAACACCCCTTACCCGGTAATCGATAATGTTATTGCAACAATGAACTACATTGTACATATTATTATGGTATTTTTGTAAACCCAAATTTAGGTACTAGCTATTTTCTAGTACTTATATTTATATGACATTGTATATTGTGTACGGGCCCTATCACGTAGGATCTGTGAAAATCCATAATAGAATAAAATATATTCCAAACGATTCAGACGCACCCTGTTTATTAAGGTGTTAATCATGAACGAAAAACATAGTGTTTTTCGCTTAACAACAGGTTGGACAAAACCAGGCGGAGCAGAACTTCCCGTCCGAGCGTGTAATTTTAAAAAATATAAAGAAACCGAAGAACACCAATAGGACAGTGTCACCACTGATGGGGGAAAAAGTCCCCATTGAACGTGCGCAGTTCTAGATTAGATAAAATACAATATTATTGTTTAACATTTTGAACAATCGTTTGGAATTCCATTCATTAGCGTTTACGTACTCGTATACATTTAATACGGAGTAAGAGTTAAAAACTGATCGCCACCACAGTGTTATAGTTGAAGGTATTGTCCAATAACTGAATTCCTACTATGTGGTCAATTTGCTTCGAGGTTGTTTCGAGTGATCAGTGAATTTCTAAGTGCACCGCGATCTGAGGGTCTTGCTCAACCTGTGGTCAACGAACGGACTGTTTGCGTCCAGCTATTTCCGTACAGGTGGTTTCGTACGGTTCCGGTTTTCGTACGGTTTTCGGTTCCGGACGAACGTATAGGTGGTAACGGATCAAAGGCACAAATGAAAGATAAGAATACACAACACACGAATCGCGCTCACCCACGTCGTAAGAGTTCTCGCGATCCGCGCGTAATAATATATTCTAACCGCCGCGGAGATCGATTCGGCGACGCGACGAGGATTCCGCGAACGAATTCAAATTTATCACCGCGGCGCCTGTTCAAATTACGCGTACGACTTCTCCGCTTTGATCGTTCCGTATTTCATTTTTGGTCTGATCACGTGTAATCGGCCGGAACGTTTCCGTAAACGTTCGCTTTTTTAAATTGAACGCAGATTGGTTGCGAGCGAACACGGGAAACACCATCCTCAACAGACGTTATAATACCGTAGACGTACCTACACGCACACGAGATAAGGTCGTTTGCCATGCCTTTGACGATTAAAACGCATTGGCTGTACAATAGTCGATAAGCGTTAGCGTTTAAGACCTTCGGTTAAGACGAAATCTTCTTTTCGTTCGCGTCGACCGATTTCCGTGACGGTGTGACGCACCGTAATAATATCCGACGGACAAATTAAATACATAACGGGCATGGTGCCTACTGTCCTTATAACGATACTTTTTCAAACAACGTTTCATCGAAGAAATCCAAAACTGTTAGTATACTCGGGTTATAATTGAGGGGCGACAAGGCGCGTTCGGCTTTTCGAACCGACTAAATCACTATCGGTTTTACTTTTTACTTGTAATCATCGTATACGTGGTCTGAAGTGATATTCGATTCACGGTATAATATGTTCTATTTCATTAGATTTACAGGTCTTACATTTTTTTTCCGACAGTCTTCGAATTTCAAAGCGTACAAAACTTCATGTTGGCATTTATTTTGATGTATGGAATTCGTAGTTTATTGCGCGGAATCGTTCGATAAGTATTGATCGTCGTGCGAGCTGAGGGACAGCGAATTATTGCTGTCCGTTGCGAAACGCTACTGCGCACTTCACTGATTATTTAAGACGTAAATACGATTTAAAAATTAAACGGACGATTGGCGTTCTCACAACGTAAATCCGTCACGACTGTGTATGCGGATTAGAACCGGGAATGGTGTTAAAAATGTGTATTGGACGGTGAAAATGATCGGGGAAGTGCATCGAAACGGTTTGACGTTTTGCAACGTGAGATTTAAATGCGTTATGATGCAAAACTGTTTGCTCAGTGATAAATATTTGAGTCAAGCTTATAAAATGGACATCTTGAAAAATGGTACGTTGACGGGCGCGACAAAAAAAAAGAGTATACTATACCGTGAGTAAATAATCGTTCGTGATTCTGGTTACAGTTAGGTGTGTAACTCATAAGGTACTTAAAATAAACTGTACATTGAAAGAATAGTGAAAACCTGGTTGATAAACGAACAGGTGTAAATAATAATATTCGTAAATTTAAATCGTACCGTACATTTGTATCGATAGAATAATGTGAAAGCTATTTTTTTTTTTGTTCCATCAGTATGTACGAGTATACGCCTATTTACTTATTTTTACCATTTAGTTTTGATGACTCTGCACTCTCTGCGCAACTCATTTAGTCGGCCACGAGTTACGCTTCCTGGGGATGAGTACGGACAAAACTTTTTATTCACAAACGTAGCTTATGTACTGTAAAATGTACGCAAGCATGAGATGGACCGTATAGTACTGCGGATTGCTTCAAATAAAATTAGGGTAGGTTCACTTTACATATGCGGTACGCGCAACTGTAATAGGGATTACACGGCGGTTCGTCACAAAGCCTGTACAAGGACAGATTGATCGTGTACACACATAATACACGTATTATTATGCTGTTCGGTAAGGCGAAATATAGAGCTTCAAGACGCGTATTTTTTTCATTTTTTTTTTCCAACAAACATTTCACGTTTCTCTACACGTGCGTACTACTCTATTTGTTTACTACTCTACCCGTATTGTACGCTCATTCTTTCGTCGATAATACTTTTAATAACGCGCACACAATATTACTGCGGCGGGGTGTTTTATTTTCTTGACCTTCCACCCGTCATATAATTCGTACGTATTATTACACATAATGTAGTTTTTATTTTTACATTTTTAAATTTTGTCATTTTTTTTTCGCGCATTTCATATTAACATATTTTTCGCATTCATCGTGCGAGGATGGGTTTATTTTTTTGCTCGCGAACGCCACGGCGCTCGTGAAATATCTACTTTTCGTTTGGGCTGCTCGCACGCGAAACAAATAAATAATAAAACAATTACGCGGGGTCCGGCAACACGTGTAAATAATAAAAGAACAATAAAGTAAAAAAAAGGAAATTCATCGATATGTGCATACTGCGGGTTACAGACGATCACGTTACAGTTCCACGTTGAACACTGTATAATACGTATAGGGTCAATCGCTTCGCAGGTCTAAGGAGAAAAAAAAACTGTTATTATTATAATTCGGTCACCAAAGTTAGACTTGCCTTCGCGAGCTGTGCACAACGTGAAGATTATGCTGTGATTTCGGGCGCGTACACCATCCGTCTCGGAACCGATGGCAGCGCGACGCGGGTCCAGGTCGAAACTGCGCAGTATTGCGTGATCACATGTAAAACGCATAGGTTTATTAATGATTCATACCGACGAGCAGAGCGGTTCGACACTTCACTATGCGTAATACCGTCGGAGATGCGAAATTTAAAATTCCCAAAGCAAAGCCGCCATACATATCCGTCGGTGAACACCATCGTACATTACAATATGCGCGGGCCGACCTTAACATCGAATCCGTTTCTTTTCATCCCTCCGTAATTTACAACGTGTCAAACCTGCACGAGCGCCGTATCTTATATGCACATTCTGACCGTGAAAGTTTTTTTTTTTGTTAAATATTTAAACGCGCGTAGTTGATTTCCCCTCACGGGTTTCCGCCGTGCCGCGGTGTCGGGATATTTTTCGCAGAAATCCTCGTCGTGCTACGGTTTTTCCGATTTCCACGGTAAGATCAACCATCCCGCGATGACCGGTTGAGCCGACTGTTTGTTCACCGAACCTCCCCATTAACAACACTTCGGTTGTTCCGTAGCGCGATGTTTCATCGCTTCGGTTCTGCGTTGTTTTCTTTCAAGTCCCGTGGCCAGTCGAATCAATGAAACTATCGTAGCGTCCGCGCACTTGTATCATATTTTATACGCCCTACTCTAGTGTATGTCGATGAATTAATTATCATTATTATTATTATTATTATTATTATTATCATGTTCTCGTGATGGTTTTAGACGATGTGCAGTCAGACGTGTATAAGACCGGTGCGCATCCTTAACGGTTTTGGTCCGGCGGAAGTCTTTGTCGTCCCAATCACTGTTGAAATATGCGTTCGCCGTGGAAAGGAGGTTGGGGGGGAGAGTGGTAAAGACGCGCATAGCTATATTGCGTGTACAATATTGTTAATTACACTCGAGTAGCCACGGAGTAATACCGCCTGTAAAATAACGGTAATCAGGACGTGCGTACGATTAAGTATTTTTAGATGTGATTTTTCCCTTCCTTTTAGGACGTCTCGTTTCGCTAAAGTTTTCGTGCACAGAGATGGTCGGACGATAATAACCGTGTGCAGCGCAGCGTTTATCTGTGGTGCACGAAATGCGTTTCGTAAACTTCACCGATTCGTTTATACTCCGCAGACAAAATAAGATAATATCGCGTTTATTAAAGAACGGCGGAACGACCGACGTATAAACTATTCGAAAATTCGTATTACATAATATCGTGTAAGTCAATTTCATGCGGTCGGAATTAGGTTTGATTCCGACAGTATGATGTTATAGTCATCGAAACGACCGGGCGAGACTCTGGCAATGGTTTCGAAATTATCGTAGTGCAGACGTCGTGGGGATCTTATATAAAATGTATACGTCTGTTCGGGCGGGTTTAAAGTGACGAAAAACGAGAGATAACAAGGTTTTACAACGTGCTCCTTTGTGAGGACGGAAAAGAAGAAGAAAAAATTTGTTCGTCGAACGGATTCAGAGCCGAGGATATATATATAATTACTACACTGATTGCACGTCGTTCACGATACTTATCGTTTTATCAACACAAATCGACGCGTCTAGCAAGTGAAATCAAGATAACGACTGTAGTCTACGAGGACCGATACTTTATGCTTTCACCGTAGTAAGTCCGTCGCCGATCAGGTCTGTTTGAAAAGTTGGGACACGTTCGCGACGAATAAAACAATACCGCGCACTGTTTCGGTCTTATTTTCCATTTACTCGGCCGTCTTTAAATTATCGTCTCCGACTAATTCAATCACGCTAGCAGTAGCTCCGTCATCTTTAAATCGCATTTAGGAACTGGCTCATTTGCATATTTTTTTTCTATCGTCCGCAGTTGCGTATTTAGAATGTATACGCATATTTTGGAATTTTCATAATTAGCCATTATTTTTCCCGTCTCTCGTATCACAATGCCTCTTTAAGTAACAGTTTTTTTTTTTTTTTTGCTTTATCTATTTACTTTTTACGCTTACGCGTTCCATACCACTAATATTACAATTTTCCTTAAGCATGAAAAGGTTGTAATTCGATCACTTGTACAACTCCTATAAGCATTGAAATTTCGTTCATTTTCTCGTTTGGCAAACATAATTATCATAAGACGAAACCATTTCAAGTTCGACAAATGTTGCTGCTCTAGGCCTGCATATTTATCATTTCTGCTTTTCCATACTAGTAGACGTATTCAATACCATTTTTTTCCCTCAAGTTTGGAAAATAAATTGCTTTATATTTATATGCTTTTATCTCATTAGTATCCGTTTTACAAAACACGAAAATACTTTTCATTATATTATATTTTTTTCCACCCTCGTATCATCATTATCATCATGGTGTACGATACTCATTAGTCACAAGTTATGCCTCATAATACCTACACATACACACAACCCAAAACAACCTAAAGTCTATTTATCAACAGTGGTGTGTTATAGTTATAACATTGTGGCGCAAACTTTTTTTTTCGAACCGTGCGGTCCGTGGTTTTACGGTACTTATTTGCACTCGTTATTTCATATACGGCTGGTGTAATATTTCTAAACGGGTTATTGTATATAACGTTCGTACTACAATTAAAAATGACGTTTGATTAGTTCCATTTGTTTTCAATTCAACTCGATCTCTAACACGAAACACGAGAAAGACACCATTGACGTTAGCTGGAGCTGTACACGCGCAGAAACAATTTAGGCTTTCTTCAATAATCAACCGGGACCGTCATCTAAGCCGACGACATCTCACTTCAAAAGCTTGGTTCAATGACCGTCATCCTTTAAAAACTCGACCGTTTAGAGATTTTTAAATTTCCCAATAATATCGCGAAATAGTGATTTCAAGATATATATAAGTTATAACCTTACTATAATGCATCAACGTTGTATTTTAAATCGTCTAAAAATGAAATATAAGTGACTGGAAATATTATGATGTACCATCATAAGTCTAGTCACTAAAATTCTTACAAGGGTAATTGAATTTAATGTCTTGTTACACCAATGAGGGTCGATCAACTGCGGTCGAGTGATGACCGAGGAAAAACGGCAATATCATTTTTTCCCATTTTATTAAACGGACATTTCGACCAAAGCCATATCATGGTATTTGTTCCGGAAAATACTTGATAAAAATATGTCTAGGGCATACGTGGTGACTAGGGTTAGGATTTGAATGACCTAAAAAACCTAAAAAAAATTCCCCAAATTAACCTAAAAATGACTTAATAAAATGTCCTTAAGGTAAAAAAATAGCCGAAAAAAGAATTAAAAAAAAAAGAAATGTGTACTTAGTAACTCACCACATCACTGTCATGATATTAAATTTAACGATTAAGATAACTCGTGGTGGTTGGGTGATGGTATCGAAGATTATTTTTGTACATTGTTGGTTTTATTAACATCAATAGAACGAGATAGATAAACAATCGGTAATCTATAAAAATTAATTAATAAATTACTTTTGTTACAAATATTTGGCCATCATGAAAAACATCGAACGTTAAATGTTATTAAAATATTGAAATTGAAATAGCAAAAATATTACTCAGATTTCATTGAAATTTAAAAAAATGTCCTTTTAAAATTAAAAAAAATTCCCTTAAAGTACTAAAAAATGACCTAAAACCAAAAAAGTCTAAAAATGAAATATTAAAACCACATTTTTGAACACGTTGATGATCAAATGACATTTTGTACTTGAAAAGCTATTTATCGTAAGTCATGAGAAAAAAGGCAAATGCCTATACCTACTATGATAGTGGTGACTATAATCCGCGTTCGCACGCACCGTATAACAGTGGCCGCAGGTAATCATGATTTACAATAGGAACTGGTAATAAAAACAGAACGGCGAAATCATACGCTAGACTGACATTCGAATGAAACGAGCTTAACGAAGTTTACGATTGTTGTTTGACAAACTATTTTTTTTTTTTTGCTACCGCGTGTCACGTTTTTACTCCGTGTTTGATTAAACGAATTCCACGGTAAAAGACAAACATAATATTTGCTTATTCGTTTTTAAAATTGTACATAGGACGTGTTTTGAGTTATAACGGCCTACGTCGTCGCCAGTTCGCATCGCTTTCGTGCTAAGGACAAGTTTAATTTTATGATTATTTTTCCACGCGGCGACTCCTCGACCCGATTAATATTGTTACGCCACGCGTCTATAAATAAGAGGAACATATATATTAAAATACAATAAGTACAATGCCCCGCAGCAACGTATCCGTTTTTTTTTTTAAAAAATAAAAATAAAAAATACACCTTTTCCGACTACACCTCAGGGGCGGCTATTACAATTCAAACAATAAGCACTCCAGAGTTCGAAATTCAATGTCACTTGTTGTTGAAAAAAAAATTACCGCTCAAGTAAGAAAAGATGTTTTAAAACAGAAATGCACAGCAACTCCTCACTGTTTTTAGTGTCGTTAAGTCTTAAATTATAATTGTACACTTATATAATTAAAACGTATATAACCGACGACACGATTTGGTCGTCACTTAACGTAGGTATGACGTAATAATCACTAACGCCTCAGGAGGTAAGAAAGAAATTGTTTTTGTTTAGTTTACAATAATGACATGATCCGTTGACATTTTCGACATGTCACCGAACGTCTGACGAATCTTTTCTAACCTTACACCGGAAGTTGATGAAATAAGTGAATTATATTCCGACACGCCATTGGCGCACGTGACTCTGAATAACGACGGTCGGCCATAACGGTCGAAAATCGCGATTCGTTTCGATGCTCCGCTGTTGATCAATCCAAGCGCGTCGCGTCCTCGGGACAAACTCGTCTATAACATAATGGTACCGCATAACGTCGTATACGTCGGTCGCGTCTTCAACATATAAACATTGATCCGAACGCTCGCGAACAATGTGGATGTATGTGCGTTTGAATACGTGGCTTTTTCTTTCCTTTCCTGTTAGCTCTAGACACTTGGTCCCGAGTCCCGAACCGCACCGTACAGCCCGATGTACGGGTTTGTTTATGTCATGGGATCTCTTTATTATATTATTACTCTGCGCCGCACGCGCGTACAGTGTTTATTAGATAGTTATAACTTACAGCCGTTCGGGGCCTATCCGTCAAAAGGCTCGAGCACATATTACTGCGTTAACGCGGCGTGGCGTCGGGGGAAGCAAGATAATACCACGTTTCGCACGAGTCACGTACAGTGTGCAGCCATCAAACACGCGCGAACGCGAATGTTTGTTGAAGATAATAATAAAAATTGAGAGAAAGGATGATGGAGTAGAGGGAGTGAGAGAGAGAGAGACAGAGAGAGTGAGGGGGAAAAGAAAGTGTTATGTAGTATTTGACCTCCATAAAATGGAATACAAATTCAATTTTTTTTTCCAAGGGCGTATAAATTTAAATATCCATATCGTTTTGATACTGCGCCAAATATTATGGCATCTCGAAATTAAAATTTGTATCGATATCGAAAATGCATCACCATTTAAAATGTCTTTATATAAATTATTAACTCGATTCGAAAACCGTGGAAACTCGTTTTTTATTCGCGTGCAACTTTATAACATGCAATTGTTTCATTAGTTAAGTCAATTAATATTTCATACAGTTTTTCAACCGTACTATCAGCTAAAATGAAAAACGATTGCTTGCATAAAGATTAGTAGTCGTATTAAGGGTTAAATTTTTTAAATTCTGAATGAAAAGAGGAATGTATTGGTTTTATATTGATGTGTACTTATTTTTTTTTGTGTCTTTGTACACAAATTCGACCAAAACGAGTGCTCCGATCACTGCGGTCATAAATCATAAGAGGTTTTTAATAGGAAATTGTGACTAGTTGTTATTTATTTATAATAATTTTTTGGTTTTCAGTTTCCAGAATGATTGAGAAAAACAGGGAAGAAATTGCAAAAAAACTTCACACGGAATCGAGAATTAAAACTTGCACCGTCTAGTATAATCCGATCCACCCAGATGTCACTGAGAATCGTTTTTCCTAAAGCAATGGTGATTGGTTTCAAGTTTAAAATACATTAAATTCAGCAGTATCAGAGTGACGCCCGTTATTATTTTTTATTTTGATAGTCGCCAATGGGAAGTTAAAGAACGTTTTAAAAAGCGCTTATTGTTTTGCCCCTCGTCAAAATTATCGAAAAACATGACGACATCTATTTGGTCGTTTAAATTCCAAGATATTGCACTGCTAAGCTCGAGGGTAAGTTTGGAAATTTTTAATTTTACTTTCTTAACAATAGATATTATAGTACGGTTCAGGGCGTAGACGCGCAGTATTGTCACGACTACACTTGTGCCGTAATGCAGAAATACTGCTTCATTTGCGCTTTTAATGTCGTACCATTTCGTACAACCGAGTTATTTTTTTATTTTTTTTATCGCGGTGCCGCATATTCCAGCCATAACATCAACGCTGGAGGACGTACGCATTTAACGAATGCAGGTTTCGTTACGCGTGTATTATGCTAAATATAGCGCTCCGTCATTATGTACAATTATGTACTCGTATATATCATTCTAACCTGTTTCGAGGTCGATAAATCCCCGTTGTAGGAGGACGATACGCGCGTAATGTATGTTATTATCGTACGTATGGAACGCGATAAGTAATTTTCAGTACGTGTAATGCTCGGTGAAAACTTTTATTGTCCGATAAAAGCCAGCCGCGTACGTCTACGTCAGCGTTTCTTAAATTGTGTTCCGCGGAACCCCGGGGTTCCGCGAAGATCACTTCAGGGTTCCATGAAGCTTAAGTAATTTTTGTCAACATTTTCAAGAAAATTACTTTAAAATTTTCGACTAAAGATTAGTAGTGGGGAAAGATGTATGCATCATAGACTTAGTCGTCATTTAGAATCTGTTTATGGTGAACTTAAAGAAAAAAAATTTAGAATTCTTGCTCGATAGCGTGACGAACTATTAAAATCAACTGTATGGTTCAAACTACAGAAACCGTGAATGAAAAAGCAACCGAGGCTTCTTATTTTGTTAGCTAAATACCTTTAACACAATATTATTATATAATTATAATTTATTTGCAAATAATAAAAAGTTAAAAAAAGTTGGGATTCCACGTTAAAAGTGGGCATCAAAAAGGGATCCGTGGATAAAAAAGTTTAAGAAACGCTGGTCTACGTTATCGGTCTCGTAGGCGTCGTACGTCTTATCGGAAATGACTCGTTTTTTTTTCGCGTGCCGTCCGGTGACAAAAACGTTCAGTTGTAAGTTACTAGCTTTAACGTTCTCGTATGATGCAACATTTTTCAGTAGTTTCGGATGGTAAAAATTCAAAAGCGGATAACGAGTTTAATCACGAACGATTACTTCGACCGTATCACGGTATCGGATACCGGAAACGCGTGCATTACCCGTTTACCTAGCCAATGGCGAGTTTCGCAACAATCGTGAAACCGATACGATAAATCATCGCACACGAAAAACGATTTCGGCCACAGATATCCAGTTCCGAGCTTTACATACGTTTAGTGCTGGTAAAAGTATAATCTACCGCGGTTGATGGTTTTCCAGATTTATATACTAACATATTATTATTAACCTAAGCGGATGTACGATTGTTACAAACGAGATATGTGATTTCAGTAACCTTGTATGAAAATTAGTACGAATATTTTCTGATCGTAAACAGTTGAAATAAGTACAGTTGTGTTACGGAACAAACTATTAAAGTAATGTCGTTACGAGACGGAAAAACTTGCCGTGGCTATCATTCATCGTACATTTAGTATACACCATTTAGTCCGAGTATGTAGGTTATGTTGGGATAATTCGCTTGTATCGAGCTACCTTTTGTATGAAAAGTGTGTTAACGATAACATATTTCATTTAAATGCATGAGATGGTTAAATTACGTCATAACTTCAATGTTATATTTATTTAATACACAATTCTTGATTATTCTTCGACATAACATTTTCTGATTTCTGGTTTACAAATTATATTAGTCTAATAAAATATATTTGCAAGTTATTGCTTTTTACTACTTTGTGATGATAATAAATTATAACATACATAAACACCAGCCATAAGTTGATCTATTTTTAGTAGCAATTTATTATTTGCGAATTAAAAAAATATTTCTTCGTAAAGTGCCATTTATATGAAATGAACAGTTTATTAATACTTATCGTCGCATTATTATAATCATGAATCTTTTGGGGCATTTCTCTTTTGTAAAAAGCGGGTCATGGATAAATTCATACGCCAGAGGAGGACATAAAAATAATTTTAAAACCTTCTGAAATGAAATTTAAGTTTCTACACTTGTCTGGATGCAACGATAACAGTTTTGTGACATAAATAATAAACTCGGTCGGTGTGTAAAACTTTTAACTTTATTTTCAAACCCCGACGACACGCATGGTCTTTAATTGCCTACCCACTGCGCCGTGTTTTTGAACGAATGCGCGAAACTTATCTAAACTTGTTTTCATAACTTGATTAAAAATAAACAATTATACATCCGCGGTAAAGTGAGTATAAATCATTCTTCGGTTCCCGTGTATATGGTCTTGTAATGGGTTTTAAACATTAATAACTATACGTACATTACACCGCAGATGAGCTCACAAGTCACAATTCAAATAAGTAGCTGTGTTCGCAAACGTACGTCGCAAGTGTCTGAAAGTTCGTGCGGTGATACTGGTCGGGCAATCGTCAAATCGAAAACGTACTATGCGGTTTTGATAATCGCATCAGCGGTTTTGATAATCGCATCAGTGATTACCTCGTAAAGCGACTGAATGCACAAAAATAGTATACCACGTGTATTCTCGACATAGATTTCAATTGGAGTACGACGAATATAGTTACACTCATGTCGTAATTGTTTTATCATATTTCCGGTGTCCGGCTTCCAGTATACCACGACCTACGCGCTAAATAATTATTCGTTATATAGGTCAGTGAATTCCAACCGTGGTGGTGGGGGATGGTGAGGAGGGTTTAGCGAGCAGTCATCAAGGACTAAAAATTTTATATACTCAGTTATGTAAAATAGCAAAATCGAGAAAAAATTAAAAAAATTAAAATAATGAGATGAAAGATGATTCACTTTAGAGTATTTATTTTAACAGCTACAGGTCTTTGGAAGAGTTTTGGATAAAATACCGACTCATTTAAACAGAAATCTCAAATTAAGTCATAAAGCTTTCAAAGTCCTTTTACGATTTTCAACAACTAATTTGTGTGAGCCCGAGATACTAAGCTTGGTGGTTATAAAAACCAAATACAGAAATCACTTGGATATCAAATAGGACTTGATCTCTAATGTATCTCCAAAAAATATATATAAAAAAAAGGAAATTAACTGTCAGTCTTCACGTAAATCACTGGTATTAATTATTATTATTATTTTTATTATGATTATATTATTATTTACTTGAAAAACTTCAATCAAGAATCTGTTTACTCAAATTTGCCGATTTAAAATTAATTGAAACGACGAAAAAGGTATATAAACTGTTATAATCAATAAAAAAATAAAAATAAAAATAATAAGGTTTTCGAATTTTTCGATTGCGAATGGGGCCGTATGATTTCTAAAAATCTGCAAAAGGGGAGTGGAACAAGAAATGTAAGGTGCCCCCGATGAAGATAAACGTAATAAGCATATCGGTTTTGAGGCCAAAAAACGGACGGACCGTGTGCAAAGGTCAAACACTTTGCCGCCACAGACATACATAATATAAGCGTATAATGTGCATGGCGGTGGTCAAACTTCGGTGACCTTTAGCCACCTCTGGCACCACAAACGCAGCCGAAGTCATAAGTAGTTTTTGGCGATCGTGAAATAAGGGCTCGCGCAACCGGTACAATATGTTTTTATTGAACACACTCGCACCACGGGCCGCAACCACCGTCGCCGCGGCGGGACGTGACAATAATTAACAGGTATTTTGTTTTTCCGATTTTAGCGCGACCGCGACGCGAACCCGCACTGCTTTTGAACGATTTTGTGTAAATCACGTGGTTATACTGTGAAAACGCGAAAACCATATATATATATATATATATATATGTATAATATGTAAATAATTCACTCAATGCTCAGTGTAGAAAAAATGAAAAAAATTTAAAAACAAAAAAAAATACTCCATTTTTATTGTGAAACATTCTACAATAGAAAATCCCTCTTCATGATGACCGGATGGAATAAATATAATAATAATAATAATAAAAAAAAACCCCCAATCGGTTTTCAAGAGTAATTGTCATTTACACGTGTTTTATATTGTTCAAAATAAAATGAATATTGTTTTACGGCGAAACAAATAATTCAAAACGAGAACCCAATGTAAACGACAACATTAATTACAACATGGTTTAACATTATCGTCAATGAACGCGGAGGTTATAAAACTCACTCGTTTCGTCCAGTTCGATTGTGGTGCAGGGATATCGCGTACGGCTTAAAACAAATTTTTATTTTTCTCACTCGTGGATGTTTTGGTTCGTTAATTTTGCTTTTCGTTTTTGCCCATTTTTGAAATTAAACTCCAAGATATGTTAGTAGTTTTAGATAATCTTTATCTTGGAATTTTTAAACTTTTAAAAAAATTGTATTTTAGAATGTAAAATATTATTTACTATCATAACTATTGGCGAACAATTACTATGATATTCAATATGTGTGATCAGAAAGACAGGAAACATTGAAATATGAATTTGTAGGAGAACGTTTGATATTTCTAATTATGATTTCGATGGATTAACGAGACGTATTGCTAATAATTTTGAGTATAACAAATTATTATTATTTTTTATTTGGAAATATATTCAATTATATGCAAGTATACGGCAAACAAAATAAATATATTTTCTAAAAGTCGGCATCCTTTAAGTTTTGTTTTCTAAAACTTGGTATTCTTAAACTCGGCATTCTTAACCCAAGATTTTACTAAGATCTGCCTCAGTAGTCAGTACCGTTCTTATATACCTGAGGTAAACGAGTATCTGTTATTAATAAGTGGTTTTTTCTGTGAGAAAAATTAGACGGCGGATGATCGCACTACCTTTTGAACGTACATACAATTGAAACGAGTTTGTGATCACGAAAAATAAGTGTTTAATAACGTACTGTGATATTTACGTGTATTGGTTGACTACGTGATGATCACAGACGGACGTTATGTGTAGAGAACACGAATGGACGTAACTAAAAATCAAACGGTTTAAATTACGCGCATCGTCTTACGCTTAGAACTTACTCGTATAATAATTTGGATTCAGAGACTAAGTCCGGTTATATTTTGTTAGCTTTGTTTGCGGATCTCGACTCGCGTGCTAGTACTGCACTGTTTCATAGAGTTTCTGGCGTACACGTAAAAATCGTTTTATTGAAAACACTGAGCGCGATTTGTTCGGTTCGTCGCAAATAAAAATAAAACCGCTATAATAGACAGTTACATTTCTCCGGATTCCATGGCCGATTATCGATCAGTTTTCTCAAAGACCATCGTGCATTTCCCATTGTTTACGTAACTATTCTGAAGTCCTGGTCTACCGGTCCGTGGAAAGATTCTTTGGAAAAAAAAACAACTTCAAACACATCGAGTACAAAAACCGCCGATACGTGTTAGTTAACCAACGAGTATTATATCATACTACCATACACATAGACCGCTTGTGAATTATTTTAGAATTTGTGAATTTTGTGAAAACTACGATTGTTACGCCGCAACGTACGAAAATATTTATACGGCGCTATTGTAGTCACGATATACATTAACAGTATACATTGTTTTCGAGTAGAGAACTTTTGATACTCGCCTATATTGAAAAATCCCAATTACGCGCCGCTGACAGTGATTGATGAAAAATAGTTAAAGCGTGATATTAGACGAAAGTACGAAGAAAAATCGAATAGTGTTACATTATTACATAAAGGTATTATAAAACTTGTAAGTGTAAAAATAGCTCGGTGTTAACATAAAAAATACAAAATAAAAAAAAAAAAAATAACAGAGGGTATAGAAAATATTACGTTTATTAGGTACTGAATGCAAGCATGGTATAAGTACCTTTGTAATATTAATGGGATACAAGATTGAGTTCGAGCTATCTCCGGCAAAACGTCAACCATTAAGGATATGATGAATAGCGCGTTGTTATTAGGTACATATTATATATTGTGTGCACAATGTCGGTAAGCCAAATAAATTGTTGGTTATTTATCCGTTTAGAAATATAATGTAATAAACGCTCGATTGTATATTGCATAATATTAAAACCACATTATCCATCCACTTAATATATATTGATATTTATGTATTATACTACGAAATAAAGTCCTTTTTTTGTGGCCGCGATACTCTACAAAGTAACTGAATCAATTTAGATTCACTTGATTTAAAAATTCAGGTTTTGCAAAAAAGAAAGTTTGAAACGGAAAAAAAATGACTACGACTAAACATTTGTTGAATAATATACTTTTTAAATGTATGGTACTCATAGTGGCATGTAATTGTCAACGTGCAGGATTATAAGCCTCGGCGAACACCACCAGTGTGTTTACACGCAAAATGTTATACATATATACGTATATACTATAATAGAATTTCTGAAAATTGGAATGGGAATTATAAAATGTAATTGAGTTTTCCCTATTGCTTCTCGTCGTACATTTCTCGTTATTTTCCTTCTATTATTTCACGTGGACGTCAAGAAATATTTTTTATAATATTTTTTTTTCGCAGAAGTTTTAACTACATAAAGTTTTTAATTTTTAGTTTTTACGGTTTTCCGTTGTTAAAAATAGCAGTAGAACTTGCGCAACAATAACGCGATCGCAACATGTTGGTACAAGACACGTTAACATTATTACTATTTCTGTTATTATATGATTATACGATTATGTGTAAGAAACTTTACGGGTCTCGCGTAAAACCACTACGGGGAATTCACGTTTTACGAAATATTATAAATTGTCTGTTAACAGTCAAATTCGTATTGACTTTATTCACAACAATTGATCACCTCATATGCTGCGAGTCGTCGAGATGCCGTTTAGTGTGTCGTTAAGGTTATTTGCACGACTCGCACGCGCCACAGCGTCCATACGGGTTTCCGCGGTCGAAGTTGTGGTTATTTCGCGAACACACGTTGAACTACAACGGGTATTTAACAGCGGTACGAAAAAAGGAAAAAATAACACAACTACCCGCGACGAGTTTTCATTTCATTTTTTCATAAACGAACGGTTATAATCACTCCCCGCCCCGGGGTCGTTTGTAGCGAACAAAAAAAAGTGCTCGTCATCGTTATAATTGTATAACATTACGCGCGCGACGTGTTCTGCCGTATGTAATACGGGCAGTCCTAATCGATATGATTAGTTATATTTATAGGGTTTCTCAAACTGTGCTCCGCGGAGCCCTAGGGCTCCGCAAGGCTAGTCTACGGGGTCCGTGGCTCGCTAGGCCCTGGGCATATCTGTATTGATTAAATTCAAATCATTATTATATTTCTTAGCTACATTTTTATATATAAGATTCAATATTATTTGTACCGTACAAATGTATTATTTTAAACATTTAACACCTTTAACTATTTATAAATCCTGATAATATTTTGTGCCATAGTCAAAATGAGATTGGATAAAAGTCTGGTTTTTCGTTATTTGTACATGTACGATTATTTTGTTTACTCATCTACAATCTTCGAAGTTCTACTAATATAATAATTTCTTCAGTCATAATGCATTCTTGTTTCAAATAGACATTTCTGAATTTTGGGGCTCCGTAATTATCCTCCGGAACATATGGGCTCCGCGAGCAAAAAAGCTTGAAACCGCTGAGTTATACTATTCGGTGACCGACTATAGCAGTGTGTGCGGACCTTAACACGTTCACCTGGTCGAACGCGTGCTAATCGCTCTGGAGCGGTACAGGGTTTCACGCTAGTAATTTGTCAACGGTGCGACGCAAGTCTTAGAACACTTTCAATATTGACGCCGCGCTCGAGTCGAGGAAAATCAACTATTTATCCACGCCGAAGTGGTGATCAGCGTAAAAATAAAAAGAAAAGAAAAACCGTCTACTCGATCGGGGACATCGACACGAACGGTCTCGCGTTTCGACGGTGACATTTGACGTCAATAATCACCGTGATTGGGGGACGCGCGTCGACGGAAATGTACAGCACGTGAAACGTAATATTATACAACACGTAGGTATACTTACTCTTCGTCAGGAAAATCAAATTTATTTTGAAAACTCGTCGTCGTCGTCAAACGCGATTCGGGAACGTCTACGACGTACACCGCAGAGAGGACGTCGTCGACCTGTCGATCTTTAGACAGATACATAGGTCGATCGTAATAATAACCGATCGCACCGTTATAAACTCATGTATCCGATGATTTTTTTTCAACGCGATAAAGTTTAATAACAATATTTCATATTTTTTTTACGAACACGCCCTAGTGTAATAATATAAACAATAAGGTGTCGACTGCGGTTCGTACGCGATGAAAGTGCCTTTACTTGTGAAAAATTCAACACTTTCCTATTATGTACACGTACGCGTGTTGTTCTAAGTCTTGTTGAAAAAAGTGAATTACACACGTCCCATTATAATTACAGTCATACCGTATATTATGTTCATACACAGTACGCACCGTGTACATTACATGCGGTTGTACGAACTGATCGTTTCGTTTTCGCCCGACTTGCCTAACAATTTTTTTGTTGAGACATTAATTTAATATATCCCGTTAACATTTTCACTCGGGGCTAGAAAAAACATTGGACACACAGGGGTAAACGTAGAACTTTTATGAATTCGTATTATTTTTGGTAAACGTATTCTAGTACAAATCTACAATACTTCATATGTGTACAAATGTAAAGCCGTATTTCGTTGGTCACGGGTTAACTCCGGAATGTCTTCTCCGATGGTCTCGCGGTATAATTATGATTTGTGTATTAAAAATTATTTTTCGATTATTATCTGCGCATTGTACAAAACTGTATGCAACGTCTCGGTTTTGCGAGCACCATGTGACGGACCCGCAGAGCTATGATCGCCAACCCGTGGCCGAGACCTTAGCCGGAGCACACGGGATTTAAATTAAAGAAATATAAGAGGAGGAACACTCTCGTGACTAGTGATAGTTAAAATATTATACGATAAACCTCATCCAAGGGGATCACCGCGTCGACCAACTACTATATAATTAAGATTTTAAATGAGAAAAAAAAACAAAAAATTGTACCGGCCAAATTATGGAATACGAGTAGGAACAAAGACAGTTTATAAATAAAATTAAGATAAACAACGTATTACCTCGGGAGGGGAGGAGGGAGCGCACTAGTACTCACCCCCGATCCATCGTCGGTGATGGTCACCGGCGATTTCCGCCGGGGGAGTGATCCGGCCGGTCTACTCCATCATATGTTTGACTTTTTAAAATATACAAAATAAAAGAAACCCCGTTGTCCGACACAAGTGAACCGTTTAGCGGTCGGAGCGAGTGCCTGTGCCTTTTCTCGCAGACCAGTCTCGATGGCACTAGAAAAAGGCAAGACCAAAAAGGGCGAGCCGGTACATACGGTTATTGTAATTGGTATTTTAACATTGAACTAAAGTTGAGTGGCGGTGTGATGCGATATGATTATCGCGTGACAACCCTGCTAATAAAAGCAATAAATATTATTATAATTATTTGTATCAAAGTGGTCCTTTTGTCCGTCACATGTGTTGTATTTATCATATTATAACATCGTCGTCTCTCTTAGGCTTATTAGTATTATAACTGTTGGTCATAAAATACCGTCGCGGCATGGATCGTGTTGTAAATGAAATCGTTCAATTAACTCGGAGAATCTAAATCAGGACTAAAACGTTCTCCGCGATATGATCTATCGTTTACAATACCCACTGGACACGTATGGTCTCGGAGATTTCACGCGACCAACAAAATTATACCATCCCACGTTTATACATATTACGTACAGCGTACGGGGTGTTAATAACTGTTATATTATTATCACACATAATAACGAGCCGTGTTAATGTTGTCGACCGTTGGCACGTGTGTTAGAAAATCACGTTCGCCGGACAGCGTGTGACATCGAGCTTACATTAAGCTGTCCAGTGCGAAGATTTATTCATTACGGAAACGCGTTGCAATATTCATTGAATCAAAATACGTCAAACACAAATCCTGTCGATACACTCGAAACATTTGACAAGTTTTTTGATGACGTTTTTTTTTTTACATAGCACTTTACTTACGAACGGTTTCGACGTGAATTTAAATTATAATATTACTATTTTCACGTATCAACGGGTTGATCGGACTCACCGCGGAAATGGGCAGCGTAGGTTTTGAACCTTACACACTCCGCGTTAAGAACAAGTGAACATCTATAAGGCCGTGCGCGTACGAATACTGAAAAATCGAATCACGCACTTTGCAGGTACCGTAAGGCGTACTATGCAGGGAACGGTTTTTGAACGGCAAACATGGTATAGATACATAAGTCCACATCAAAACGATAAATATAATATTGCCACGTATGGATTTCTAACGAGATTTCAATGATTCCGCCGGAACTTCCGGTTTAAAAAAAAATTATCTATCGACTCCACCACGGTTACTTTTTATAAGAATTATTATACATCGATTCTGCTGAAAATTAAAATATATATATGTGACTTTCCGTTGGAGTATTGCAAATATATAGTTTTGTTTTGTTTAAAACGATAAATTTAATTTTTATTCAAATAAAAAAAAGTTAATTTAGAATTGGGTAAAAACCAGATACGTCCAAGTCGTATGAAGTCGATCAAATGTATACCTAAGTTATGTATACCCGTAGTTATCATATTTATGTACAATTATCACATGGGGCCATGGGTACAATCAAACAATTTTTAAAACAAGATAAAATTCACAATTACACTATGATGCCGCGGCCGGTCCACTCGCGACTCGCCAATTATTTTCGTCAACTGCAACGACAGGAAATTACGAATATGCCTTTGCGGGTAAAATTAATCGTTCTTTTCACATATGATTACCAGGTTATACGGTTCATGGTTATAGCTTATATTATTATTATTGTACTAAATTATTTTTTATTTCTTTTTGTCAACATGAGTATATTTGTATTTATATGTAACGTAATTGACTTATAAAGTGACCACATATAATATACCTATTCATGTAACGATATTTTGACATTTTAAAAACATTGAATTTTTATTATAAATATGAAGTATTATAAACTAAAATATATAATAATTGGTATAAATTATAATACAATTAGAAATATCGATTTTCTACAATTTTGTATTAAAAAAAAAAAAAAAACAATTGAAGAGTGGTACTGTTTGGTGACTCCTTTTATCGAGACATTCATGTTAAAATTTAAAATTAGCAAACGTAATTACTGTAGATAAAGAAACTACATATCGAATAAAAAATAAAAAAAAGAAAATGTTGTATTTATTATTTTCTCCCTACCAATATAATCATGTGAACCATCGGAATCGATAGTTGATTTTAATGAACAGTAGCCGGCGGAATCGATATACGCCACCTTCTAGCAACAATTGAATGTTTAAGTCTTATGATAATAAAACAGATAAACAATACGGTCTAAATACTACTATATACAAAATGTACTCAGTTGGTTTATGACAAGTGGTTTTGTTGGGGCCGATAGCATAAAACAATATTACGCGCACACCGGACACCTACTACTTCGTGCGCATACTATTTGCGATTTCACCACCGACCAATTATAATGTGTATGTGTGTATGTAGCTTCGTCAGAGTGGTTGGGTTCGCCGCGCCAATCTGACGAGCTACGTGGTGGTGGTGGTTGTGTGTGCCTTGATGTGTATATTTGTAATGTGCAGGGCTAGGATTTGTATGCATTAAAAAATTGTAAAATATGCATTTTATTTACCAAAATATGCAAAAATATGCATTTTAATTTTTATAAGATAAACACAAAAATATAGTTAGAAAAAAAATATTTATTTATTGAAATACATCAGTGGTTGGCTGTTTGTCTTAATATTGAGAAATAAAATAAAATATAATTAAATATAATATAATATAAATAAATTATATCTTATCTTGGATTTTATATTGACCGACATAATTTTATTAATTGTGTTTATCTTTCTCCGTCAAACTATTCAATCTTTAATCGCATACCTATTGTACTATAGGATTGTATTTAAAAAAATAAAATTTGTGTTTGACAAAAAAACCAAGTTTTATACTGTAATCAGCAGAGCTAGAATTAAATACGAAATATTAATATTAAATTATAAATATTAATTACGAAATATACTATAAAACATGCATTTTTCGCATTCTTATAATCGAAATATGCAATAATATTCATTTTATCCAATATATGCATTAATATGCATTTTATCCAAAATATGCAAAAACATGCAAAATAAAAACTCCACCATTTATCTCATCATGAGGTGATTCGTGGACATTACTGACAAAATCAATAATCAGAAGTCGCAAGAAAAACATGCTGTTGCATACAAATCCTAGCCCTGGTAATGTGTGTAGCTTAAAAATAAGGATACTGATAATCTATAAAACACTAAACAAATATTAAAGGTAACTGTTGCTGTATTAAATTTGTAATGAAAATAAAACTCACAGCAACATATAAAAATGTAAATAAATAACAAATTGCCTGTTTGACACAACAATAATGATTAAATAATATAAAATAATTTATAAAAACTCACTTGTACGATTATGGCACAACACAATTTTAATAATTATGACAAATAAAAAAAAAACAATTATAATAATTTGGCCTATGGCGGCTATACAAAAATATAAAATATGCGTTCGATGTGTACTCAACGACGGTTCGTACTACACAGAAACAGACAAATATAAACATGGGCACTGGGCCTTTTTGATTACATAACACACACACACAAATATAAAAAAGATAGTGGTAATTAAAATTATAATGAAATTTGTGATTGTGCGTGTGTCTGTCGATTGTCGGCGGTGAACCGAAATATGCCGATGACCGTGAAATTGATCACGGCACGGCGGCAGGTGCGCGCGTATATTGTTTTAAGCTAATCAAATGTTTCTGTTTGCGTTAGTGGCGCAAACTGGTTTTATTATAATACAACAATATATAGGTATATTATAAGAACCCGAAACCGTGAGTACATATGTACTTGAAAATAATTACAATATCGTAATGCGAGCTGAATTTCTAGTCACTTCTACGTGTACCTACGCACATACAACAGGAAATGGAATAGAAATATATTTCAGACATTTTATAGCCGGATAAAAATAAGTCTATGGTACTCTTACTGTAGCCCGGTGTATTTTCGCCTTTTATTTATAGGTGTAACGTCGTTTCTTTAAAGTCTAATAATGCTTTGAACAGAACACGTCCGTAGGTAACTCGATTTATATTTTCCAATAACGATTTCTTACGGGGATAGCAATTAGTTCAAGAAATGTTGATAATTCTGTTTGATCAGTTTATTGTTAGTAAAGATTACACGTACGAGATAAAATCAGACGTCGAAAATGGAACTGAACATAATATACATGTATAATGAAACATATTCCGGAAATGATTTGGAATTGTGTCTTCCTAGCTTTCCATTCTACCCTCGCAAGCTGTCACGAAATGCACTATTCATTAAATAGACCTGCACACGTGTAAAGGAAACGTGAGTAAAATATAAGGAAAAATAGGTTCGGACAAACAATGCGTACAGTATGTATTATCTCGATTTCCATAGAACATAATTATAATATCTTACTCTTCGAATAACCACAATTTATGAAAGAAATACTGCCAAATTCTATATTTTATTCGTTAATCACGTCATACAAGTTCATAGCTGTGGGTAAAGGTAATTATTATTTTTTCAAACGCAAATATGTATACGTTGTTGATCTAATTATGTATATAAATAGTGGGTTTTATTAATTAATTAAAATACACACAAAATAATTAGGGAAGATTATTTAATTATTTTTAAGTAACGTTACAGAAACATCGTTGCTGAAGCTCATTCAATTTTTTTTTTTTTTACTTGGATCCATCGGAATACATTTTGCAAAACATAAGTCCTTAATTCTTGTTGTACAACTATTACACGTAAGTACGTTTGGCGAAAAAATTAAATTATAAAATAGTGCCTCTAATAAAACAGGAAGAACTCATTGAAGAAACTTCCCAGAGTGGAAGTACTTATCGTTGGAAAAAATAATGTTTATGTATATGTAAGCGTGGTAATGATTAAAAAATTACCACAAGTTATGGGGTGTACAAAATTTATAAAAGTTCGCATGAAATTGAATTGTAAAAATATTTGTTCCAAATCGATTATTCCAACGGATTTTAAAAACCCTAAACGATTTTTGTTAGGCAATTAAGGGTAAATAAAAACTCGCGTTCCGTTTCATCATATTTATTTCACAAATCCGCGCACGCATAATGTCAAGGACAACGTTGAGGTAAACATTTTTTCGTGAATAAAACGGGTGCATGTATTTAAAACAAAATGACATTTTGTAATGTTATATTTTACCGGGGGGAAAAAATCTGATTATAGAAGTATTATAAAATCGACGTGAACCTTATTAAAACGTAATATATGCAGTTTTCATTATAATCCAAACACATTTATTCACGTGATATAATTTCTTACGTTTATAATACAGTAAGTTATGAAATATAGTTTACTTATCGTTAATAAATCATTGGTATTTTCACGCCGTGAACGCGCCAGCGCTAAGTGAATCGAAAACATCATCAATCTAAATCGAATCGATTTCATGTTCGATTACATACATATAAATAAATGTATTTATCGAGTACATCTTTTGAATTCGAATATTATGTAGTTACAATAATACACAATGTACAGTTAATATACCTATAGTAATCAATATTTATCGAAACTAATCGACTGACTTCGACGCCGAAACAAAAATAATACACCCAGGACCGGCAAAGGGATAGGAGCAGAACTCCAGGGCCCGGGCCTCCGGGAGGGTCCATTGACCCGGTCTATCATACAAAACAAATTTTATAAAATTAAATAACATTTTTAATAAAATTTGTATATAATATGTTATGAGTTAAACGTCAAATGTACTGAATTAATTGTAATAAACTTATAAATAATAAAATTATATTTCCCAACACTAAAACGGATGACCAATGAAACAAAAGTGAGCCCTCACCCCCAAAAAAAAATAAAAATATTATCGGTATTCAACACTGCTCTCAAGCTCAGGACTGTTGGCGGTAGAGCAAGAACTAGCCAGAAATATCAACTTGAACCGATCTATCAACGATTTTGCTTCATAAAAGGCCAGAAAGGAAACGTCTGATAAGACTGTACACAATAACTTCATTTTTTCTTCAACTAATAAAATACTTTAATGGAACCAAATACGGTTTTTTTTATCCGCCGTAACATTAAGTAAAGGAAGCCTAGGATCGTACAGGCTCGGGCTCAGAAAAACTCTCGACGGCCCTGAACTTGACCACAAACGGTACGGCGGAACAACACGGTTAAAGCGCGAGTAACAATGGCTGCAACGTGCGGGGGGTGAAAAAAACGAACGAGTAACATGAAAAATATAAAACAAAACGTTTTCAAAACGAGCGCGTGCGTAATACCATCGGTTATAGAATATATGTGTTTACGTTTATTCTACAATCAATGTTAATACGAATAATCGCAACGGCACCGCACGTCACGGTACGAGCGTGATCGACAACGTACGGGAAAATCGCACAGGACGCGTGAGACCGAACAATTATTACGACGCGCCGCACCGTAGTCGACATGATTACATAATCAATTGATTGCACACAGATCCGAGACGTGTAAATATTTTGAACGTACACGACCCCCCCCCTGAATGTTCTGATACGCGTACACGCAGGATTAGCGCACCAACGTCTTACGGTATAATTTCGATTTACGAATAGCGATTACGCAGCGTTAGCCGTGTAACAATAATGATAATAATAATTATAATCACAATTACAATAATAATTGCTCGTTAAAACGTTTCGTTACGAAGGCACCACACCTCCCACTTCGTCCCTTTCCCCCACCCCCGCTCATAACGAACACACGTGGTGTTTGCCCGCTAAAAATCGATTAAATTGTAAGTGGATAATTTAAATACGAAAAAAAAAAACGAGAAAAATATAATGCGCGACACCATGTAATATGATTAAACAACACGAGTGCGTTCTCTATGTACCACCACGTTGTTATTAAAACGATAATATATTTATAATTAAATGGTATCATTAATTGTTCTGAGCTACTGGTTAAATTTAATCTTCTAGTACCCACCTCTCGTACTGGGAACTCGAATACATTTCATACGCCATTCCGTCGCACTAATTATGCTAAAAATGCTCCCATCACTAGGTTAATGGACCTATTTAACAGGTATAACATTGATTTGTTCTTTTGTAATAATATCGTCTATTTAAATGTTTATCTTAGAAATAATGTAAATATTGATTGATTATTATATTCGTATGTATGTAGCTTTATTTCTGTATTTACCGATTTGTATTGTATTACCATATGAAGACAACGTATGAAACTATACTTTGTGGACCAATATATGGTCTTTGTTATTTTGTATTAATTGGGCTCAACCTGTTTAAATTTTCTGTAAATAAAATAAATAAATAAATATTTATAGAACACCGGCTGTGATACCTTCGTGTTTTTTTTTTCGACGTACTTTTTCGCTGTACACTACGGTCCGTTTGCCACGACGGTCATGTCGCGGTAGACGGTGCACAAATATTGATCACCGCAATCGATCTCCACCAATATTGTTTGCAAAAACATGTGTTTCGTGAAAGAATACTATGAAACCTATGAAAAGCGGACGCCCTCGGTCACCGAAATATCGTCCGCTATTCGCAGGGAGTACATTTTTTTAATTGATAAATGGTAAATGTGTAAAAGGAAAAAATTTTCACTAGGTTCAATTAATTGTAGTGTTTTATTTGATGTTATATGATGTATTAATATGTAAAAGTATGCATGTATATTAATAAAAAAAGCATTATGTACACATATAGATATTGAAAAAATGTATAAAAAAAGGTACACAGGTACAGAATTTAACCGAATTCAAATTGATGGGGAAAAACTAGGTCAACTCGACTTTACCAAATCCTCGAATTATGCCGTATTTGAACAATTTCGTTAGTAAGTTAATTTGCCAAAGTTACAGTAGAACAGAAAATATTACTGCTTCCTACCTCTATTGACGATTTAAAACATTTTTAGTCGTAATCATATTATCTTATCGTTCCATAACGACTTTAATGAACGAGTTAGTTTTCGTTGTCCTAGTGGGAGTGCGTTTTTCCGTCGTCGTTTTGTTATTACATTTAAATTAAGATTAAAATAGGTCTCCACCAATCGGAGGTTTTCCTATTGAAAAGTAATGAAAATTTTTTCCGTTCCCAAATTACCGAAAAACAATCAAAACGAGAATTTAATACAAATAAAACGTATTCGAGAGATGGTTAATCAACAGTATTTTATTTTTCGGACGTTTTATAAAAAATACTTTTAATTAAATTCTAACGAGTTTGGAAAGCACGGCGAATAACTTTTATGTTATAGACTATAAAATAACATATTGAACACAAGATCTAGTTACAGGCGTTATTGCTAGCGTACATCCAGAACAGGTAAGGTTATTTATGTTCCCTACGGAGAAGATTTTTTTATCTACGACACACAGTCGGATCGACTTCTCCGCTATCGCTCGTTTCCATCGTCCAAAATCATTCCCTTCGCTACATAACTGTGTTTATATGGACTTATGCTCGTCATGTGCAACTTATCGGCATACCAAGTGTAAATGTAGTCGGGTCGACAGTGAGTTGTAAGCCGTATGGAGAGAAGAGAGAGAGAGAGAGAGAGAAACGTTTATAATCAAAGTTATTATTATGACAAAGGTTTTTATATTTTTATCAAACCTTTTATCAGATTTGGGAGCTGGGGCCCTTCCCCGCGGTATATAAAATACATGTTCTATAATTCCCGATATATTTCTCGACGTGTAGTCCTGTCGGGTGTATTTTATTTTTTAAACGCCCACGAAATGTCTTTCAGCAACCCCACGTGCTAGACGCGTTGGTGTGATTACATTTTTTAAATCTTATTTCCACCAGAGCGATCACTAGATAGCTGTAGGGCGCGGTTGATGTAACATGTTTAACCAGACGTTGCGGTCGGACAGCGGTGTAATCATTTAGAAGCCAAACGACATCAGGGCTGCGTCAGTACACGGGTTTTTAGCGCGTTAAAAAAAATAAATAAATAAAAATAAAAATAAAATTAAACTTATGACTTTTCCAGATGACGCTAAATGTAATCTGACCGAAATATAATCAGACGGAGTCCGGCGCGCGGGGGCGGAGAAAAAAGGCTGATTTGATTAACGTGCGCAAACAACATAAGTAGATACATCTCTCTGTCAAAATGATGTAGCGGTCCAGATGTAACTCGGCTGTGTGGGATTTTTATTTTTATTTTTTCCTTTCCCCGGTGTTTTGTACACACATTTGTATCGCGTATAATGTACTTCCGACGGCCGTGCTCTGTCCTCCTTGTCGACGCGCTGAAATAATTACATTTGACGTGGGACGCGTCGTCAGATGTCACCCAGGCACAGGTACACGTGCACGGTGTACAATAGGTATTACGTGCACACGTCACTTAATGAATTTGCCGGATTCGCGCGTGTTTTTTCCACCCCCCCCTCCCCTCCCCTCCCCTCCCGCGCGACGCCACTCGCCGCGGAGCGGTCGTCCAGTTTTTGTCGGTCGAGAACCGCAAACTTTGCGCTCAACTTGACAAAGCAGCTCGGCGTCGCTACAGGACTTAAGGTTTCAACTGCACAAGCCCCGCGTCGACCTTTTAAATCTACGTAACACGCGTTACGGGCCGTCAAACTTTCGCCGTTTCTATTAAAAATGACCGATGAAACGTTTGTTCTGAGAAACATTCGCACGCCGAAGTTTGTGTCGAGGACGAAAGTTTCACGTAATTTTTTTCTTCCTTTTCCTTAACGTCCGTACCGCGGGGTACAGCGGCCGGCGAGCATACTTACTTTATTCGAGAAACGTGCACAATGGTTCTCTAAGACGAGCTTTCACGCGCGTAGATTACATTTCAATACAGTTTACGCGTTTACGCGTACCCCGGCGAGTCGTTACAGTGTACCGAGGATGACCGGTACATTGCGTTTCTGTGTTTAGGAGGTTTGCAGCGCCCTTCACACCGTACTTGACCTCGAAGGTTTATCGGAAATTAGTGATTATTCGAGAAAAAAAATAAGCTCTCGCATCGATGAAGCTCAGATGGTTTGGTAATCAAAAGTTTTAATTAGCCTCACAAACGTGCATGCATTATACCTTCACGGAGCGGGCGAGGCATAAAACTTCAGCTGATATTTTAACTTTAGAACGGGGGATATTACCGTGGACGTCCGTAAAAAGTTAATGCTCCTGGCGCGTCAAGCATAATATTAAAAAACACATATATATATATTTATACACATATAACATTGAACCTTTCGTAAACATGTGTCGATTTCTTTTGAAGACCATGAGCGTAAGTCAACACTGTTCAAACGAAACAGCGGCACGTTGCAATACGATACGAACGGTCGTCCGTCGCGTCTTTTGTGCATACTTTTCTAATGACAATATTCGACCATACGGTTCAGTGAATGCTGACTACGCAAACTATGTAAAAAACATTCGAGTTTGCGCGTGATTCGAACGCAACGGTCGGAAACGCAGTCTAAATGACGTATGGCAGTTATACCACGATGTTCCGGATAAACCGAAAGTCTCTCCCGTACACGCCATTTCGCCTTAAACTTTTAATTCCAATCCGATCGGCAATGATTTTTATCCTGAATCAAACCAAATTGTATTATAGTCGTTCGTATGTTATGATACATAAGTATTGGGCTTTGATCCATGATGTTTCCAATTTATTTTGGAATCGGATAAAACACAATAAGCAGTTGATTGACCGTAGAATGTCGAATGATAATAATAAATTATTACGGCGGTAAAATTTGTTAAAAATACAAAAAGTTCGGCATACGCATAATCAAGAACTTGTTCTCTTGCTGATCGAAAAAAAATATTTGAGGCAGAGTTAAAATCTTATGGAGCGAAATAAAAATGGAAGCCAACCGCATGATAGACATTTACATTGTACCTTATACCTTTCGTCAAAACCTAATAAATCGTTTTATTTTAACGACTTTTCGTTCTAGACAAGTCCCACCTCGGTCAAATAAGACGATGAATACGGTGTTCCAAAAGGGTTTTTGAATTATTCTAATTTAAGTAATAAGAAAAATAGTCTCATAACACCCAATATTATAATTTAATTTGTAACTGCATGTAATCGCTTATTGGCTACCGATTTGAGGCGACGGCAAATTTACCCTAGTAACTCTTGAACCTTTAAAAAATAAACTATAGTTTTCAGCATTTATACGGCCAAAAAAGGAGAGTGAACTTGGTTGAAAAAAAACCATCCTGTACATGTATAATTACGACGAACGCGTATTGACGGGTTGGTTACGATAATACGCTTTTATCGCACGTGCACCGTGTACGGATTTAAAAAGAACGCTTTCGCCGACTCAAGCTTTTCTCGGAGGCGGCGGCAATGGTGGCGCCGGGGTAGGGGGCGGAGAATTATAGCGGATGCTGAATTTCATAGGCGGTGATGTAAACGGACGGACGGACGTGATGTGTTCGGTTCGTGCGTATCGAGCTAATGGGAAACGGGTCCGACTGGCCATGACGGTTTAATAATTACTTCGGACAAACGCTGCAGTACGATACGTATACTACGCAGTTGAAGGGGATGGAATTCGCGCGAAACAATATTATTCTGCGCAAACCAACAGGTTACAGGCCTCTATAGGCCGATACGGGTCTCGTGGCTCTGGAACTGTACAAGTATACAACGTAATAGAATATAATACGCCCACGCTTTCGATATCCAAGACGCCGTACCCGTGGCCTGACAATACGAGTTGAATTATTCAATATACTTATATATATATATATAAGGGATGTTTCACCACCGCCGAGGTGCAGACGCCCACGGTATGTATGCATTTATACGTATATACGTATAGGTTTAAACATTGCGTGCGATACGTACCGTCTACACGCGCGTCATCCCTATTATAATATTCCATATGTATTTTTTTGCACTTCGTAAACCCCCGGACCCTGCAGGTACATCTATCCCGCGAGACCGCATTATTTCTACGTAAATTGTATACAAACACGCAAATCTATATATATATATATATATACGTGTGTTATATATTAAATTATATATTATACAGTATCCACCCGAAACAGGGGGGTTTAACGTTTACGTTTTACGAGTAGAATTATATTGTAATATGCAGCGTACCGTATATTTTTTGATTTTCAATATACGAACCATGTACTATTATAATACGTCGTGATGTGTATAATATCATACCTAAAGTTGCGGCGCATTAAAAATTGAAATATTCTTCAAAGGTTGTATTACGTCTTTTAAATGGTACCGAGGCAAGTCCTAGAAAGTGATATTATGCGAGAATGTTGGGTTTTTCAGAAAATTAAACTTTTAAAATGCCGAATACTGGTGGAAATATGTACTTTGTTTGGTGCAGCGTACAATGTTATAATTTATTCATTTTCAAATCAAAATATGTTCATTGTTCAAAAATTAATAATTATTAGCAAATAAATATAACATTTTATACTTTAGATTATTAGCAATAATACTCGAAGAATCAATTTGCAATTTTAACTACTCAAGTTTTAATTGTGCTTCCATTATTTCTAGCAGACAATTCCTTTTTCGTTCTTATCTTTCTTTGGTTATATTACTCCCTATTCTTGTCTTCTCCTTAACCCTCGATTAATTCTTACACCATTTATTCCAATATCGATTTCATCATTTCCACTAGGGTATTCTTATTTACATTTATTTGGATAATAGTTGTTTATAATAGCTAATCTGTTTAAATAGTTATTTTTGTGTTTTAATGAATCGCATTGCTGTAATGTTTCACAACAAGGGCAAAACAACTAAAATATTGATTTTATAAAACACGCACCCAAATCTTTTAAAACTATACAAATGAAATAAATGACTTAATTTCACGGCGTTTTTTTACAAACGATTTACCCAGGCTCGCTAGTACTCGCTGAAATAACGCATTATCGTTTTAACGAAAAAATTTGAAATATAAAACGAAATCCTTTCATACAAAATTATTTAGTCAACGGAAATATTAGTTTTTTTGTACAATAGGCGAGAGGAACACGTGCAAATAGGTAAGAATCTCAAGAAAAAATAAGCATAGATAAATAAGTGCAAGTCTCTTTGAAACGTTTTTCGATATTTGGTACAACACACATGCACTTATTATACGAATATTATAAATGTGAATAATTTTTTTTTGATAACCGAAGTGTTAATTTCTTTTTAGCAGACAAGTCGAACAATATATTTTATGTTGTGTTTCGTGAAATACATATAATGCGCTATTAAATAATATGGCATAATAATAGGCATACCTACTGATATTTAATTTCAAAAGTATTGACATTTTTATACTTAATGGGATATTTTTAACCGGATATAAACTCAAATCGTCTTTATCCGGCGGAAACGCGTGTATTGAACGGTATATTTTCTTCAATTTCAGTTTCGTGAAATCGGCCTACTGTCGTATAATAGAAACACCGTATGAGTGAGCTTTAGGGATGATTTTATCTTTATCCCAGATGACCGCTGATAAGTGAAGTGGAATAAATTCGAAATAATACGTATACAATTTAGAAAATCTATGACATTAAAAACATTTAATACTTTATGGTAATGTTATCTGCGTCGGGGGGTAGGTAGACATTTTCGATAGGTAGTTAAAACGTATTAAAACTCGTAACAATACGTAGTATATTAAGAGTTAAGAACGCGGAAAAATATGTTATAATTGAATAATATACTGTAATATAGCGCCTTAACGAAGAAGTAAAGTTGGTACCTAACTCATTGTTATCATTAATATTATGTTTCAATGTATGTAGAATCAAACGCAGGTAATACGCGCGGTGTGCGCGATAGTTGCACGCTATTTGAAAAGTAATGTTTTATTCTACCTAGCCAAAGAGCGCTTTTCGCTTATTAAATTAGTCATTTTTCACGATAATGATTGCGTTAATTAATATTTAATGGTACCTCCACCGATGTTCGTGCACTTATTAAAGAGTCAGTAGGTATTTCCCGAAAACGTCACCGAGTATTCGGCTCTCGCGTTGTACGCGGTCTATTCATCACGGAACGATTCAGCGCTGTACCATTAATGTAACTCTGAAAGCAATTTTATGACTCCTGAGTTCATAAAAATTCTTTAAACAACCGTCCTTAATGAGCGTTACGATTAAATATTGTAAAACGAATGTTTTAAATGAGAACGACTGCGACGTTTCAGTAACACAACTATACGTACTCTATAATGTTTGTGTTATAGGGACGTCAAGTGTTATACTCTTGTTCGGCTGCAAAATAATCAGTTAAATTATCTAAATACTGCCAACAATTCAAAGGAGAATGAAACGGATATAAGTTTAAAAAAAACAATATTATTCTCAAGGATCTAGCGTAATAAATCGACAGTATATAGCGACTATACTGAACACAATTCAAGTAAATATAGTGAGAGCATAAAATAGTTTTTTTCCTCCATAATCGTAATACAATAATATTTTGATAGCACAACCGTCCTGTATAGCGATCAGCAAATAGTACTACAGTAAACAAAGTAGACAAAAAAAAAACACCTTGAAAATTGCGCTACGTAAACTTTAAGCACTTGTATCAATAGACAATATAAAATTTTAACTGTCAGTTCGATTTTCGTCGTATATTTTGCACAAGAGATGGTCAGCAAAATATTAAGTCTAGGATATCGAATTTAAGTAAACTTGAATTTTTCCACGATGCTATTTTAAAAATAAACAAGCGGCGAAACACTAAAGATCGATAACGCGTTCACTGGTGTTTTATCCATGATGTGCTTTGATTACTGTTCCTGAATCGACGGGACGGCAAGTTCAAATCCATCCGCGACTGATACATATGACAGCCTAAACATTTCAGGTCGAGTTGCAGTGCACGTGGACAGTCGATTATCTCGGTTCGATATTGGATATGTGTGTGGCTCCGAAATGGCCGGAAAAATATTCAGCTCAGGAAACCGAAGTTTAACGTAAAAACATACATATGCTCACGGCGTTTGAAAAAAAAAACAACAAGTGAAACACTTTAATTGATGACGTGTCAAATTTACGTTTTACAAGAGGATGCCACATGTGTTGAACGTACAACGTAGCAAATTCACGTTAGGTAGTTCAGACGTAGTGTTGTTAACTTTAATATTAGACCTATTATCAATCATCAAGTGAAGATTATAATACGAAATTTTTTATTTATTTTTTATATGTATTTCTACACTATTCATTCGATCGCCATGAAACATTCGGAAGTTGTTGAGTAAACTTCCACAATGGTTTCCACCATATATAAGTTTAGCCGTCTGTGATCTCAGAAACTTGAAAATCTATCAAAAACGTATTGGGTGTAGGGGTTGCTAAGTAATTAATATTGATACTAATATTAGTTAAACGCACCGCTTCCCAAATAACGATTTGGTTGTCATAGTAATGCTACCGTAGTATAAATTTATTCAACTTTTGGTTACCTAGGAAATATTTTATTTTGTTTAATATGTTATTTTTAATAATGTATCGATTTAGGTCACGTTCTTACAATATATCAAAATGTATTTATTTTTTCCACTGGTACAACCGATAATTTTTTTCTGACCCACTTAGCGTTTCCTCAGATCAACTTGTACAGTAAATACATCATTGTTAGAGTAAATTATAAGTAACTCCATCATGATCCATGATCATTACACCACAATAACGACAAAACGTACGCACTTGAAATTTTAAATGATGGTTCTTCAAATACCTACTCTAGATGCGTGTTATAAGAAAGGCATTTTAAGAACCATTGTGTTTATATTGATTGTTATAATTTTGCGTTTGTACGAATTTCACCGCCAGTTGTTGGTAAATTGTTGAACACGTCGAACTTTTAACCAATTATAATCTATAACCAAAAGCAACACGCTAAACCAAACATGGAAATGATTTAAAACATGTAAGGTAGTAATCTGTTAAAACCAATGCCTCGGCTAACACTGTTTCGCTCGAAGCCGTGTAATTCAGCTTGGTACGTCGTTCGTTTGTTAGACGGAAACAACACATTGGCGAGCATTGGCGTCCTCTTAAAACAACGCGTTAAAGGTTAAATGATCAAGACTCTCGGTTCGACGTCCAAAAGGGATCTCGCGCGGAAATGGTCTTAAAAACATTTATCTCGGGAAATCGAAATTATAATTTATTTGGTCAGAAAAACAGTTTGAACACGTTTGAAATAGTAATAATGTAACATATAAAATAGCACTTAACAAATTGAACCATGTATAAAAAGTATTTGGCCCAATTCACCACTGAGATATAACCCTCGTATTGGTGAAATTGGAGTCTATTTAATTATTCATTTAATTATTTATTATTGAACAATCGTAAAAGCTACGAAAAGGAAAGAAAGATAAGATGATTATTAAGTATATAAAAAAAAAAAAAATGTAAAGTAAACTTGAATGTTTTTGCGGCGCTATTGTGACTCGTGGACCGGCGTTAGACCGCGTGTACTTTGATCAATGTTCCGGAATCGACGCGACGGGGCGGTTTCACATCCCGGCGGCCATGGCGTTTCGGGTCGAGTCGCATGTACATATAAAAATATATATATACAAATAGTGCGCGGGATAATAGCTGCGGACCGTATGTATGGCGGCGGAGGATCGGAAAAGATTTATGTCGCCACCGCGGTGTGCACGATCAGAATTCACATGCGAGCGGATTTATTGCCGCCGGGACCGTACGGTGCGCGCAGGGCTCCGCGGCTTACCGGTTTCCAGGCCAGCGGTCAATTATGGAAATCGGGCACGCATTCGTGCGGCAGCGCTGACGACGGCGGCTGCTGTTGCGCGCGAAACGACGCGATGGACGAATGATGACAGCAGCACGTGGGCCGACGACGGTCAAACGAAGGGAGGAAGTTAGGAGACGAAAAGCAGGTTAGAAATATAAAAGTATAGAAGACGAAAAATAAGTTGTGAACTGTAGTGAGAAGACGAGGAGAAAACGATTATGTTGTTAGTCCCACGTTTCGAGGTGCTACTCGGTGCACTCTTGGATGGTACCGCACGAACCTTATTATGGTTTGGGTTTATCGAAATATGTTGTTACGGATTCTATCAAACGAAAGACAACGTATACGAGAAACGAGGAGTAGGAACTACGTAATCTCGAACGAGGGTTTTTAATACACAAACACTCAGAGTTGCACTATACTTAATATATTACTTTAAATTAGAAGGTTATAAAGTTTAATAAAATGTTGTTACAAATTTACAATGATGCTCTGTGGCTGTCGAACACTGGACTGCCGATCGTCGGTCTTACCATGGCCGACGTCCGGGCGCATCCAGGCAAAAAGACCAAGTCAGCAAATTCCAATAAAAACATTGATAAAAACATTCTTTATACTTATTGTTGCTATATACGACTCGTATTACTACTGTAGTAATACAGGGTCAGGGATTCTTAACAATGTATTATGCTATTCGAATGTTGCGCGGCGGACTTGGGTTTTTCCACGGGTTCGAGAAACATTGAAAGCCGAAAACGTTAAACTGTGTGTGGATGTGTGTAATATACTGTACTACGGTGTTCGTCTACAACGAATGCTTCGTGTGGCTTCCACGCCGTGAAACCAAAGGTTTTCGCGTGAAAGTCTTCTACGCTTCATTCGTCGACTGACGCAGCGTGATTATACATCTGCAATGTTAATTAAAATCGTACACGCCGTTCGCACAAAACCAGCATACTGATCGGTGCATTTTCGACAATATCGACGAAAACCAACACAAAACTATGAAATGTCTCTTATTGTTTGTGCCATAGTACAAGCCCTTTAATTTAAATACAGATATCTTATATGACTTTCGTGTAAAATTATTCACGGTAAAGAAACAAAAGAAATACGCTTCAACAACTGTATTGCGTAACTTTGCAACACATGGTATACATTTTATGCTAAATTAATACATTTTTAAAGTCATTTTTGATCCGTAAAAAAATTTCTAATGAGACCATCAGTATAGTATGTCAGTACATCGGTATGTTTACTTGAAAATATTCTTGACGAGTTTTTTTTAGACCCAATGTATTCTACGAGTGTATTTTTTTCAACTACAATTATCAGTTTGAGGTTTCAGTTCTTAATTTGGTTTTTTATAAACAGCACGTTAAAAATGGTTTCAGTTTAAAGTGAAAAAATTATAATATTCTGGGAATAGGAAAAAAATTATAATAATAATTAACGCAATACTACTTATGATTGAGTTTTCTGTCGAAGAGTAAAAAAGAAAAAAAATCAAATCTACATATTTTCTTAACCTTCTAAAAACTCATGATTGTTTATATTTACATTTCTTGTTGCTTACATTTGAAGAATTATTACTTAAATATGTTTGATGAAAACAATATACAGAACGCAAGAGTCTTGTTTGCTGAAATAAATGTTATTAAATTTAAAAGTAATTACACAAATCGAACAGTTTGTAAAATATTTCTGAATAGAGCTTGATACACCTATTCGTATGTTTTTGAATTTTTTAGTGTTCAAGAATACATTTTCAATTAAGACATTTAGGAAATTCTGAATCCAGTTGGGTTTTGTTTAAATTGTCCCTGAACAAACACTGGACGCGTAAAATAGAAGGATAAATATTTGACGGCTCGAATAGTTTACGCCAAGAAGATGTTATATTATAATAGTATTAAACTATTTAAAACAATTCTTAAAGGAACCCTATTATGGGTGCATTTTATAAGATATAATTCACTCGTTTAGAAAAATGGAAGACCATAATAAAGTTTTCAACTGTTGTCTGTTGGAAGTCAATATGCACATTTGATCATTTTCACGGATCCTGAGTATGTTATTATTGTAAAAATATGTAAATTATTTCTGTACGTACATATTGTTTTTTTTTTTTTGTAACTAAAAGTTTCGTTTATACGTTATTTTCAAAAAATGTGTTCGACATTATTCAATAATGTTTTTTACTCTTACGTATTGAAATTAAAACATATTTATTTTTTTTGGTCCTCCATTAATCGAATAATTAATTAAAATTTGCTCAACATGTTAATTTTAGGGGTGTTATATTTTTTTTTATAATCCCTATTTTCTTACTAATTGGCATGACTAAAATTTGACCTCCTGGGCAATAATGGACATATTTCTATGTTATCGAACACGTGGGTAACCATAAGTTAACGTAGGTAAAATACGGGGAATATTGTGACATAGTTATTTCGGTAAATTACTGATAAATCCATTACAATGTCAAAATTACAGCTTTCCTACGTTATTTAAAATTAAATATTCAAATGATTCTTATAATTAGAAAAAATGTTTCTACACAGTCTAAGAAGATAAAATATTTAAATTTATCGAAAAAAAAAAACTTGATTATTTACATTATTTATTTTTATTTTTTTATTTCATTTATTTTTTATACTTAAGTTACTATTTATGACTTCTAAGTATTCGTAGATTTTTAACGGATCTTAATTATATTACTTTATGAATACGATATTATAGTAATATTATATGTGACTAATACATAAAATACATAATAAGTATGGCATTTTTCATAACTCTGGTGGTCTTCGGTAAAAATTGTTTTCTCTTATGGAGTGCATTAAATATTATATGTTAAAAATTTGAAATTCCTCGCTTCACAAAAGCAATAAGACAAAGTTTATAGAAAAAAACGGACTGAATCTGGAGAAAAAATGCATTGATGCGTGGAAATGAAATTCGACTAAAAGTGGTTTTAAGAAACTTGTTGAATTTATAACATTTGTGTGAACATGTGATATTTAATTCGTCGCCATAAACGGCATAAACCTAAGTATGTATGAATCCGAAATAGTTGTAACTAATCGATTTAAACCAACACAAGTGTTCCTGAAATACATTTTAACAAAGATAACTATTTTTTTAACGTTTTTCAATGAAAAAAAATATCGAATCTAACCACCAACAATAGTAATTTTTATTTTTTCATTTACATTCCAGTATTGGTAGAGTACCAGATGGGAAGCATTATCTTATTACCGAGGAAAAACGAGTGTACACGATATTTTTAATGGCAAGCGACAAATTGTTTTTTTTCAAACATTTTTTGAGCTCTCGGCTCTCAGGCCATCGTTGTTATGTGAGTTCTAATATATATTTAAATTTTTTAATTTAGTTATTTTTTCCGTCGGAATGATAAAACACTAATTATCGTAACGATAGTGTAAACACAACATAATTTATTATCAAAAATCATAAACAAAGCATTTTGGCCTAATAATAAATTAAATTTTGTCTGACGCAAACAGAGTAAATATTTGATATATCCATTATACAACCAGCTGCTGGTGCTTGAAACATTGAACAATGTACGACCGTAGTAAATAGTATAATACTATAATATGATTCCGCGTTCAAATTCCATATTATTGTGACGCACAAGTGCTCTCACCTTTTTAATTGATTGTATAAATAGCGTGTTACTTTTATAACGATTATTATAATTTCACTTCAAGCTACCTAACTCATCTGATTAATATATACTCGTAGTCATGTTGTTTTCATGAATTTTTATTTAAATTAATTAGTAAATAAAATAGATAAAAAAGAGGAAATATTTTACAAGCCATGTCACAATATATAATATACATAGATGCTCCTTCTCTTCTTTTTATAATACATTTTAAAGTTCCTTCTCACTAAACTATATAAGTATAATTCTTTTTTTACTGTTCCATTCCATAACACCAACTATTATAGAAATAATATTGTTCAATCCAAGTGGGTAACGATCACCTAACTTTAATAATTTTTTATATTATTACAATTGGTTTTATTACCACAATCTGCATATTTTTGTTACATTCTAAATCGTTTTTGTTTAATTTTAATAATTATGTTATTCTGTTCTTATTATCGTATTGTACCTATAATTTATTTTTTTTTCTCTAGGACACGTAGTTCGATAGTTAATTTATAATAAATAAATAAATATATAATGATTATACAAACTACATGTATTTTGAACCATGAACACTGAGTGATACAGAAAAAATGCGGAATTCTTCATTATATATAGATACGTTAGTTATAGTTTAAACCCCTATGTTTTGACTGACGAACACATTTTTTTATTTTTATGCCATAGACACTGATTAGGTTTAGTGAATAAATTAATTTACTACTCTTTGTGGTCATGCTGTTTTCACATTTAATCTGTGTATAGTAAAACGATTACCGGCAATGCAAGTTATTATTAAAAGGAATGGAAAATAATAATTATAATAATCACAGTCCTTAACAAGTCCTTAATGGCTGGAGTGAAACAGTTCGATAGGAATCCCTGGCATCTCAGTAAGCGGTGGAGCAGAACAAAAACAACTCAAAGCAACCGTATAATTATCGTCTACGTTACTACAACCATACAAACATATCTATTTACTCAGCTACTAAGAATGAATTGATTCTCACACAAGCAATGAATGACACTCCCACTGGCTTAATCGCAATACTAATAACCCAGTAAAATAAATAACAATTTTGACCAATGGCGAAACCCTGAACCCAATAGAAAATAAGAAACCTCCGAGCAGAACACTGACCTAACACACAGCTCTTTGATAACTCAAGATGAACGTCCATCATGTGTGACGACACATGTGGCGTTCTATTGACGGTCAACCACATTATCACTGAATGACAAAAATTCAAACATTACCGCAACCAATTTCAAATCTCAGATCAAATCTGTCAAGCCTTAGAACCTATAGCTCACCAGATTTGAGAAACCTTATTTTATTTCTTAAGTAATACAAACTGTTTTAACGTCAATGTAATGTAAATAATATAAAAAGTACTACAACACTATATACTAATGGCCAAGTTGTCCAAGTATTTACGATCAATAAATCGACGAAATAAAAAAACATTAGTTTTTCATTTTTAAAAGTCCTTTATCAATTATCATCATCACACCTATCAGTTATTGTGGAATTAAAATATTTTAATCTATTCTGAACGGTGACAGTGTAGCGATTCAGGCCGTGGTATTTATATTTTTCAATCGAACACAGTGAAAGTCTCTTAACCGCACTATAATTTCACGAAAACAAAACCATGCTTTTATTGTTGAAAAGAATGACTTTTATTTTTTTAGAGATACATTCATAATCCACGTTTGAAACAATCAAACAACGCGTTTCACGTAGCTTCCATCTTTATGAACACATTGTATTTGAACAAAGCTTTTACCATTCTAATTTGTTTTTCGGCAGAAAATTAGTTTAGTGTTTAATTTCGATGGAGGTATTTTACTTTTTTTTTTCAATTCGATTGGAGTGCTAACAAACAATATGGAATAAATAAAAATAATAAACTAAGCTATTTCGTACATTTACTCGTTTTGAATTCGAAACAAATGGTTTTGATGAAGCGGTCGAGAATATAATATAAATCTAATGATTAAGCGGTACCACCTGCGAAAACGTTATAACGTTTTTGAGTTTTATTATGGGACCAATTACGATCCATTCATTTCGTTGGATATCGGTGTTTTGTTTTGTCTTAATTTATATGTAACTAGCTGAATAACCCGGCTTCGCCCGTGTACAGTTTTTTTGTGTAACCTACTATAACTTTTATTTTATCAGTTTTTATATTTATTACAGGCTCCTTTTAGATAAGTTTATCCTAGGTTGCCCATGTATTGTAACAATCAGAAGTCAGCAAAAAATTACTTTATCTTAATATTTTTAGACAAATTGTAATTATTATTACTATTATTAGTATTATTCTTATTACTATTTTTACTTCTTATTATTATTGTAACATTATTTTATACATTATGGTGTTATAAAAATCCTCAATAAATACCAATTAAGTACACCTCAATAAATACCAAAAATAATTGTCCGGCTGCCACCAGCTCACATAAACCTCCATAAGTATTACATTTTAACATATCAGTAAAGTAGTCAGCAGAACTACGATAATTATTTCCATCACTATCATGTGACATTATTGAATAATCTTCCCAATGATTTATCACATAGGTTACTATCTTTTTACGTACTTCTTGGGCCTTATCTTGAATGTCATATAACATAAAAGATATTGTCCTAAACAGGCAAGATCCGTCACCAATAATTGGAATGATAGTGTAGGGCATCATTGTGCCATTTATGTTCAATAATTCGACAACCATATTAATTTGTAAGAATGTAAAAAATTTTATTTTAATACACTTCAATGTTTAAAAATAACGGTACATAAACTGGGGTGCGTATACGAGGACGCATTAATATTCGAAAATGTAAAACACCTTGTGTATGCGTAAACGCTAAAGACATATCACAACTTCACAGCAATACTACAATAATAAGTAAAACACTTGACTAATAAGTGTACGTGTTTATTTACTATATAGTATACATTTAGAAGTACACGTAAACCAGATCGCAAGCCGTGAGTGTCGTCATACAAATGAAATATAAACGCTACGCGTGTGTGGTCAGTGGTGCGAGCGTACGACACAGGGGGGTGTTTTGGGTGTTTAAACACCCCTCCGAAATATTTGGTTTTTTGTATGGTTATTTATTTGTTCAATTTTAAATTAATTTTTATATTATACTTTAATAGACAGATATAATATTACGTTGTGTTTGTGAAAAACCGACTAAAGCAAAATAAAATTTAATGCATACTAACAAATTTATAAATAAAATAAAATGATACCTACTGTGTATTGACGATTTGACGTGGGTATAAAATAATTCTAAAATGCATAAGGACATGGGAAATACCTAAGCTATACAGACGGGACAATTACTGCGAATTGGAGTGTTAAAATTAATGAATAATGACGTTTCTGTTATATTTTGTTATCGACATTATCGTTCATGTTTTTGTTTTGAGAATAATGAGGTGCGTATTAGTTTTTATTTTTTTGTTTATTAATATTTTAACTTGTTTTCTAATGTTGATTGTTGCGCTATTTAGGCACCAGCAGAAATATAAATTGAATGTTTAACATTGTTAAATGTACATACATAGAGACATAGAAGTTAATTGTGAAGATATTCTTAACATAATGGCTAAAACTTCACGAAAATTAGATTTAGTATTTTAATTTTTTTGTTTATATTATAAAAAAGTATTGGAAGTACTAAGTAAAGATAATTTTCTTAAAAAAATTTCGTATGTTTATTAAAAAAAAAGTTCTACTTTTCAGCAACTGATTTTCAAAAACACCCCCCGAAACTTTTTTCTGCGTACGTCACTGGTACGACAGCATGCCTACTCCCACTACTACTGTTAGAAAAGCCCGTGTGCGTCGTCGATTATGGCAAGCGTTATAACTTACATAAAATAGAATCATAAATGACACATGCCACCGTGTTATTTTAAAATCGATATTAATGATATACGGTCACTGGTCAGGTCTCGATATCTGATTGGGGAAAGGGGTCGTTCGGATTAGCGATTTGTTCGGATTACCTATGGCTTAAAAAAAATTATCGAGACCCGACTGTAATGTGAGCTAGCATAATTTATAGATAAAGTGTTGAGTATCCGAGACATCTCTGCCTTTCGGTTCGGTCGTTGGCGCGGCGGTGCGCGGTGTCGGCGGCGGTGGCTTAAAAAAATTATCTTTAATGATAATGATAAATCTTTAAACTAATAATCTTTAAATCAAATCTTTATGCAGTACGACACTCAACTGACGAACGTATGTAATCGACGTTCATATACAAAACGACATAAACGTGCGATTACAAACATAATCGAAAAATGTTATTACCGGAAAATATTATTTATAAATTCATTATATGTACATACATACGTACATATTACATAATAGCGATAAGATAATTCTCAAGCCCATTCGGATTACCGCGTCTTTCGGATTAGCCTGTGTTCGGATTATCGAGACCCGACTGTAATGTGTTATAGATAAAGTGTTGGGAATCCGAGACATATCTATATATTATCTGCTTTTCGGTTCGGTATTAAGCTGGTCGTTGGCGGTGACATGGAAGGGGAAATTTGGGCGGCCACGTCTAGCCACCGCGCGTCGACGGCTGCCGTACCGCGAACCTCACCCACCGAAAATTAAAAATTAACTATTTTATGCTCTTTTTACCCTTTAAAATGCGAATTTCGAAAAATCCTTTCCTAGTGCGCCTATACATGGTAATAAGTACATTTACTGAAAATTTCATATCCATAGCTTCAGCGGTTGCGGCTAGGCGATGATGAATCACCCAGGACAAGTCTCTCTTTATATAATAGATAGATTACGTTTGATATTTTGTAATAACAGTTATTGAAAAGCATTGATAAAAGTTTATATGAAAAAAAGAAAAAAAATACAGAAGACTTTTATAGTATTTGTTTTATTAACTTTGAAATAATAACACGCGAAGCAAATATTGAACAGCAATACTTTAGGACTTATTTAACACACTGAAAAAGTGTCCATAATTATTCATTACCAACGCGGGTATTATGAATAATTAATTGATATTATTTTTAATTTTAACTTATAACACGATTAATTGAAATAACTATAATTCAGTAAATATCGTTTTAGATATTTCCTAAGGGGTGATGTGGATTGAAATCGTACCTACTGGATGAAGTTTAATCGTAGCGAATGACCTATGAGTATGTTGTACTTTATTTATTATTGACAAAACATACGTTTTAAAACTGTTCAGATTTTATGATGAAAAAAATAACGATTTATTTTCTTTTAAGAATATTTGACTTGAAAATCTGATCGGATCATCAAGAACAGCACCACCAAAAAGTGTGTACACATTATTTCGCGTTAAATCGAGAGCCAAATTTGTGCCCCCCCCCCCCCCTTCTGTAAGGTGGTTAATGGTCCCACTAGATCTCGTAAATGTTTTAAAAATTAAAATTGTTTTCGGTTTACAGATAATCATCGAATCATGGATAAATTATGTTTTTTCCGGGTACTATGGTCACTCAGTAACGCGACATCGGTTAGAAAAAAATCATCGTTTGTTCCCGCAGCAAAAACATATAGGCTTGTTAAGAATTCGTGAGACAACTTCAAAAAACGGTCACGGGCACCGAATCGTTTCGAAACAAGCGCAAACACGCAAGTTTTAATAAAACGCACAAGGCTTCGCGTCATTTTCTACTCCGTACAGGCGGTGGCAAAGTCCGAGACAGTCGAGAGATCGTACGTCAATTCGACGAACATAAAAGGCACGGCCGACCGTATAATAAATACGAGGCGTATCCTCCTCTGCACGCGTATCGTAACGTTAAACACACGCGCCGTCGATGGAACGTTTGCCGTACGTGAAGTACATGAATTCGAACGGATTTCACGGTTCACCGGCTCGAGACGTCCGTGCACAAAGGTGTTTCCAAAGTTCGATACAAACACCCCCGTCGTCGTGTCAAAACTATTATCTTCACGAGTATTACTCCCAGCGAAACCGCTTCAACACTATACGTAGTGCTGCAAGTGGAAAGTAAAGGTAGTTTTATAAAAAATATATACCATTTACTACGGTCCCGTTGTCTCTGTTTCGAACAATTTGGCGCGCGTAGAACCACCCTGTTCACTTCATCCCATACCTATTCGGGGCTGTTGTTACATTTTGATGATTTCCGAAACCGTTCGCAAAAATCAACGTTGCTCGCCGATCTAATAGCTGTACGAGACTATAGATTTATATTGCCCATGATTGCTTGGAGTATTTTTTTTCGGTTCGCGGGAGGCAGTCCGAGGGACTGCAAAGGGTCGGGTAAAATAAAGATAAAGCGGTATGTACACCTCCCCCACCACGTCCTCTGTTAGACTATAAACTTTTACCCAAACATTATATAAATGGTTATAAACAAAAAAACATATAACAAATCATTGGTTCAATATCGGATAGTATACTGGTCGTACATCACGCATTGTTTTCAGAAAAAAATGTTTTGGCTTCTATCGCAAAGGTTTTTTTTAAATTACAAAATGGTTGCATATTTTTATTTTTTGAACGAACACATAGGAAGGAGAGGAGTGACGAAATAATCGTTTTTAAACCGTTCGGTTTAGCGCGTTTTATTAAATAAATATAAAACGTCGATAATTTTAATTTTCAAAAATATTGTACTATTTGATGACTATCGCCCGCCAACATTGGTGCACGCATAAATCGATTAACGTACACGTGTGTATATTATATACATACACCCTAGGATCGGATAATCGGATCGAGTTCTGTACGAAATAATCTTGCCACCGCTTTCGGAATTTATTACCAAAAACAATACACGTCATTGTATTAATATTGTTCTTTCGCGCGCACCAATATCGAATGCAGTATATTATAATAACGTTATAATCCCTAATTTCACCATGCGTTCGAATACTCCCGTCATTCAGTCGTAGTGATTCATTACGTAATACGTGATTATATCCTCCGATATGATAAATTCACAAGACACGACGGCGTACAAATGATGATATCAGAACTTTATCCGGTTAATATAATTATTACCATCATTAAGCTCGAGTCGCAATTAATTACTGGTATTGCATGCGTTATGCATTAGTTACGCGCACGCGACTGCTTTTATAGTACGTTATTTATACGTACGGGCTGGATATCGTTCCAGGATCGTGATCAGTAATGCGCGTTGCATCTAGAGATATTCGAGGTTTTTTTTTTTTGACGAAAACGTATAATAGCCGCGATGCGCGCGAAGGTTTTTTTTTCTTATTAAAAATATAAAACGTTCCGTACATTCCTTTTCGCGGTTAGTGATCGGGGGAATATCCGCTCGTGTACTACAAAAAAACGTCGTGAAAAAAACATTTCCAGGAAGTCACCCGATGCGGTAACGGTGTCCTCACATTATTTCCATCGACTTTCGACGGTAAATCACGATTCCGATGTTCCGTTAAAGCCTCCGTAGAAGCTTATCGGTTATATTATAATATGTTGCTGTCGTGTTTTGGACGAGGAGAGTTGTTTTTTTGAACGAAATCGAATAAAGTGAAGTTAAGCGGACTCGGTAACATTTTTTAATTTGCGCAAGTATTTCCGTGCTAAATAACAGTCCCCAAATCTGTATTTATTTATGACCAGACGGGTATCGTTGTGTATCATGGCGTTTTCATTTTCGGATTGGGTTCATACTTAAGGCGGGGTCGAAATAGGTACAGGTATTTACTATTGCCAGTTTTCTTTCATTTCGAATATAAGGTTTTCGAGTGAGGCGCTTGTCTAAAATACTATACCATGGTATTTGGTGTCGTTAAGAACAGCGGGTACGTTTGGATTTGCACGAAGGATTGATCACGTTTTCGTGATAATACCGTTTTTTTCATATTTGTTTTTCAAATTAACTGCAGATATAACATCATAGTAATGTGCAGCGTTCGTGCGTGCATTACTACATACTATTTGCACGTGCCGCCGAAAAATAAAATCAAATACACATCAATTTTCCAAATACAACTGAACCGCGGTATCTGCAGCTTTGTAAATCTGTACGCCTGCGTTTCGCGTACGATAATATTCGTCACGGAAGGACGAGATCAATTACAGCGTTTCGTTTTTTCTGTTTTATTTTCTGTTTTTTTTTTTTTACCTCTTGGAACGTCTGCGGTATTCCACGTGATTAATGTTCGCGTCGTGTTCCGCGGACTGGCATGAGAGAATAAAAAATAAAAACCACGACACGGAAACAATGCGTTTAGGTTGATAAAAACGGCGCGAACAGAATGATACATTAAAGAAAAATGTTGAGAAACGCCGTGCAGATGACGATTTTAAATGGTTGGGGATTCTGCGCGCTAGTGTGCGTACGGGTGTGTGTGTGTGTGTGTGTGTTCGTTTGTGTGTGCGCGTGCGTTTGCGTGTTTGTACTCGCACAACAATAAAAGGGTGCCGCCAGTCGGTTTAGCCAAGAGCGAGTTTTGAGAACTTTTCAAAAGACAAATAAAAGATTATACTAAAATACACAGACGGCGTGTACACGTTTATATATATATATATATATATAATATGTTTTATCACATTTGTTACGACATCCTGAACCTAAACCTATGAGTAATAATTTAATAGAACCGTACAATGTTAATATGTGTCTTGGCGCTATAAACACGTTGTTGTATCACGTGTAATTCATATTTTCAACATAATTCGTCATGTCAGTTACGACGGTGGACGCGTGTATTTTTAAACTTATACAGTCATACGTTACGCAAGAACACGGTTGTAGTTTAATGTGTGCAGACACGCCGTCGTTTCGTGTACGACCGAACGTAATGTAATCATAAAAAAGCAACAAATAAAGTGTAACGTATCATTCCCCTTGGGGAGGGTAGCCATGGAGGGAAAATGTTAACCCATACGGCTATGCGTGACGGGAAATTATCTGTTACACGACGTTATAATACCTTAACGTCTCATGTGGTGCATCTCGACTGAGCATGTGCCGCGGTCTCAGGTACAAACTGTACAGGAAACCCACAGGATAATTGTTCACGAACAAGAGTTTAAAAACTCAAGTTAGGTCTAGTTCACTGTTCAGCTTTGTATAACAGTGAACGTTTTATAAATGATCGGTGACAATCGTATGATGTGACGTTACGGAAATGCACAATAGTACGACTCTAAAATCCTAAATTATGTTTAAAAAATAATAGATAGTTTTGACGTTTATTTATTTTTTATAAATAGATATATGTATACGTTTAACTCGAACTGTTATGACTATTTCAAACGACGAAATAAAAATACTGTTCAATTCGAGAACTGTACATTTATATTCTTATGATAAAATCGGATTTTAGTTTTTCTTTTCCTAGTCAGAGTACTGTTGTTATTAATTCGGCAATCGTTACCGTCTCTTGGTTTGTTTGTTACTGCAGTGGCTTACGAATGCCCGATTCATTAGTACAACTGAATGTGAAGAATACTCACTCTCTCAAGGACAAAAGTCGACAATTGTGGCCGTAAAATCGGGATGTTTAAACAAACATGGTAACTTAATAATAACTTAGTGCTAATAATTTATAATACTTCTTTCGTTATAGAATGATTAAAGAACAAACTAACGAACGAGTAAAAAAGATTAAAACCTAAACGCGATTATCGTCGATATTCGTGAAAGTAATCAATTATGAAGTATTTCAAACTGGAAAATACCGATGAATAAGAGTAAGTACCAAGTCGAATTTGACTTTAAGTTTCGGGTGAACGCAAGATTAGCTTATTTTATCGCGGGGTAAATAACAAACGTTGAAACTTGATGAAATTTAAAATTAATCTTGATAGTTTTTTCCTGTGTTTCGTCGGTAGTGACTACGAAGGAAAACGAAAAATCACCCGTTCAAAATGTCGTCTGAGTATAATTTTCATTAATATGGAGTATATCATGACACGGGAAAAAACAATATTTACCGGGGGAAGATGAAACATTATGGCAAAATGAATGTACATGTTACCGTAACAGCTCGATCATAAGGTCCAGCTAATCTTTTCTGGTCAACGAAAGGATTCACTGTTTGTACTCGGAAAAAGCTGAATTTCATATTCATATTCAAGTTGTTATTAAATACGTCGTGCACCTACGTCATTATCAGGATGTAAAAATTGAACAATTAGTAAAATCTGATTCTAGAACACGACGTCGGATGAAAATTAATGCATAATCGATGAGCTGCGTTATCGTTCGGATATAGTTTTTGGGGACCCGAGGTTTGTTTGTATTCATCGTATAAAAAATGTAAACGACAATCAAATTTGTTTGTTTTAAAATATAACGCGATCCTATAGTTTTTTAGTAAAATATTATACGATTTGCGTAAAACTTTAATACTCAGATCATTCTGGGTACAAACAGTATATCCTGGCATTGAGTTGTCAAATTTATCTTTAACCTAGTGATCGGGCTTTAACCGCGGTAAAATATACATTTATCGTTTCGTTTGGAATTCATAATCATCAGGCAGCGACCGTTGAACGTTTCAGGAGGACTATGGTTTACATTTTTCGTCGGCTAAGAATGAATTGTACTGCACGTCAAAAACGGAAAAAAAAACGTTTCTTTTAAAGAAATAATATTTTACAGACGCGTGATTTTACAAGTATATGCGCTTGGAACACAATGCAGTGCACGACCACGTGTTTGCAACAATACGACAATGTCGATCCGGTGGTACTGTACAACGTCACAAAGTCATTGCTATAATATTATTAATATGCACGTTGAACGCGCGTGAACGTTTTTTTTGTAATTTTTTTTTTCATTTCGCACTCCGGTCGGTATAAATATTTATCATCGGTTTTATCGGTGTTATTATATTAGCCGTGAACTCTTAGAGTACATGAATAAAACAAATTTCGTTATTTTAACGAATAAACTGCAACTTCCCCCGATTCGTATGGAAATGAAAAAAATAAAAATAAAAAAAAATACTAAACATAAATAATAATAAACAAATAAATGAACGGGAAATTACATTTCAATTACGGAGAAAAGTTTATACCAAAGCCATTATATTTAATATTGCACACATTTAATATTTAACGGTGAAACTTTAACACACACACACATACACATACATCACACACACTCGCTTACACATGTACACACAAGCACCCACTCACCCAACCACACACACACACACACACATACTCGGTTACACACGCACACACTCGCACGAACGTCATCATTCGCGTTGATTTGTTACTATGCTGGCGCGCGTTTACGGCGGCCAAACGAAGCGTGTTTGATTCGAAAGTTTGATGTTAGGAAGTTTGTCAAACGACATAATCATAATGGGTTTAGAGTGATGTCGGTACATGTCCTGAACACATGAATTTTGATTTCATGACTCGGTAATCAAGGAAACGTCTGAACACGCGTGAAATAATATATTATTATCGTATATCGGATGTATAATATAACATGAACCGCGCCCGTATTCGTTTCTCCGTTTATTAGCGTCCATTTCATCTCGAAGTTAATTTACCTCCGAGTGATTTCGTGTGTTTGACGTCCGAGTTTTTCGCCGAACAGGCATTTTTCACCTCTAAATTATATGGCTTCAGAAACACGCGATGTCGAAATACTTTCTATTCGCAGTGTTATTAAAAACAAAGTGCATTTCTCATAATTTTATTTTACTAAACCACGTACGTATATTGTACACTGTACATTGATTTATTGTAGAAATAATTCTCATAACTTAGGTTCCAACCTACTTATGGTGATGTAAAAAAAAAAACGTCAAGCGATCGGCTCGGAGAGTTCAAAATCATCAATTGGGTTTTTGAACTTTAAAGTTTCAAATTTCTAGAGGGTTCTTAAAAACGTTTAGGGAAACAGATAATTTCACCTTAAAATCGCTGACGTTACGCGTATAATTATATTGTCCATATAGTTATACTACGATAAATTCAAATTGCATATAGATTGTACGTACAAATTCTATACGTTGTACACATCGCTTACACGTTTCACAGTGGTTCTCACAAGTTGTTACGATATGCATACCCACATTTTTGTTATTATTATTTGTTAAACAGCTAAAAAATGTACATCGTTTGTCCCGGCGCAGACACAAGACGTAGTTTGTTTTATATACATAAATATACCTATTTTCAAGCGAGCTGAGAATCCAATATAGCGTTTGAACCTCCACGAATCTCGGTAATTCCAAAATTCAAACGGTCGCAAAGAAATGGTAAGCGAGTAATAATACTAATAATAATAATAAGCTTGGCGGTTCTCACCTTGAGTTCATCCAACAGTAGACAATTGGGTTGTGCATGGAATTGGACATTGCTAGCCAGTAAAACGCCAAGTACACGTCCTGTATGTACGGCTCTGTAGTGAGTTCCGGCATGTGAGAGGTGACGATGAAGTAAATATGGAACGGCAGCCAACATATAGCGAAAATCGTCACCACGACGATCATCATTTTGACCACCTGCGAATGAAATTAAACAAACAGTAAATTCTTTGTGATCGCGACAACAATACGCGTGTCTCGTAGTACGACTGCGTCGGTGGTACGGTACGTTCGCAAAACGATTTGCTACGCGTTGCAGCTGCACAATGTTTGATGCGAACAGTGCACGCGGGTAAAAGAGACCGAGTAGATATTAGCGATTTTGTCGCGGTAGAAACTAAGCTCTCGATCATCTAATGGGTGAGGTGGGCACGCGTGCAGAAAAAACTCGATATCGAGTTATAACTTTTTGACATATTTGCTCATCATAACTTATATTTTTATCTTTTTCTTTACTTTAAAATATAAAGAATATTTACGATCTGTAAAATTGTTCATACAATAAGTCAACTTGATCAATATAGTCACAAAACAAACATGAAAGTACACAAGGAGGATGGCCCACCAGCGTTAGAACTATCCGATATAATAATTTTAGGAGAACCCGATACCAGTATTTTTTAACTGGGATCTTGTAGATAACTAATTTATACAATATAACAATAACAATACGAGTATATCAAGTAAAATGGCTTATGTCAAAATAATTGGAAATAATTGACCAATAAGGAGTAGATTTATGTGTAATACGGAAGAAGTCAAAACAAATACCGCCCAAAAGGAACAGATCACTTATTGGACTACAAAGTCCAAAGTTAATCAAGTGTTTTAAGTTTCAAGAAAACCCGCGTCCGAAGGAACAATGTTGAAGAAAAAATATCAAACATTTTAATGCAATATGATAATTATAACTTTTGAATTTTGCTGACGGTTTTTTTTTTTTAAAATTGTCTACTAATTTATTTTTACCCGAGCGCCACGCGTACACTTTATACTATACCACGAGATTTATAGTCCCACGAGATTTCACGGGTGCTGTAGTCATCGCCGTGGCCGTAAGTACAGTTTTCACGATATACGTACGTGTACGTTTGCTACCTCGTGACGGTGATTCGTTCGACGAGGAGAAAACGAGAAAAATACCGGAAAAACGTGAGCACGAAAACGCCCCATTTACAATGCGACGTACGGTACGAGCGGAAAAGGCACGGTGCTCGGACCTGCGGCAAAGTTGATTTCGTCGGTAATTTATGCCGACTCCTGTGTACCCGGTCGTACGCGCCCGAAGGAATAGTGCGCACAATTAGAACGTATTGTACGGGCTCGTATGCACTGCACGCGACGTCGTGCACGCGGTTTCCTTCCGGGAACAATGACGCATTCCGACCCGAGTGCACGACGAACGGGCGTAATGCGATTTGCGCGAATAACAGTGGAAACGTATGGGAAAACGGATACTTCAATATTAATAAGATTACACCGGGTGGCGAACGCACAATACGGTGCTCACGTGTTTTACACAATGTACTTCCGGTGGTACATCGCAGAACACTGTCGCAGAACAACCGATACGAGCACGGCCGAGTAGTACCGTTGTAGCGCGGCGACATTAATGAATATTGTAAACGGATACTTTCGAAACGACCGAAGGTACGCTCGGGTATTTATCGAGTCACATATTTTTTTTTCTTTCCTTTTGCCGCGATTAAATGTATCAAATATAGACACGGACACTCACGTTAGTCGGCGATTCGATTTCGCGAGTAAACGCTTGTTCGCCGAGTAAAACTATATTATGCGCGTAGCAGACGTCTCGTTTAATCAAAACTATATGGTTGGTAAGTTTCGTAATATTAGACGCGTAAGGTATCCGAGTTCGTAGAGTTTCGAGGATTTTCTTGTTACAATAATTGGCCGAGAGGTAAGATTTAATGAAATTAAACACGAATGTTTAGTATATCGTGTCACTTTGATAGCGTCTCGCCGCCGGGAGAATATTGCGTTTCATACTTTTCTACATTCGCTCGTATGGGTGCACGATTTCTATGGTATGGTACCGACGGTGATGGGATGTTCTACAGCACCTATTTTTTTTTTTTAAACTATTAAAAACGCTTAAACGTAAAATTACCGATTGGGCAGTAATCTTGCTGCAGTTTATGAAATTCGTGTATAAAACGTGTACAAAAATATTCTTCAGATGCGGGTTTAGATAAAAAATTAAAATACCAAATTGTGTTTACTCCGTCTGATAAGAATCGTCGAGGGTCTATTTTTTAATGTTAATTATTCTTATCGCCAGTTATTGTTTGTGATAAAAGTGCTTAATACATCAAAAAACTACATTTTTTAATTACGTAACAATTAATCCGGAAACGTCTGAACACCGATGATACTCATGTCATTCGGTAGGTTAAAAACAAACTTTTAAACTGGCGTTAATACTATTATTTACATCCTTTTGACACCTAACCCAACATAATTCCTGTGCTCGGTCATAATTGGATTTTCTTGTTGGGATACTCTATATTGGCTTATAATTTATACGATTATTTAACGCAGCCCAGATGCTGCCATCCGTTTATTTAATTCGAGTGTGTTACGGCGTAACTCGTATATACGGCGTATATTATGTATATGCATAAATATAAAGAAAGATATTGTTTATTCTCTCTTATGTTTGTCTAGAAGATATAGCTATAAGGTATGGATTTTGTAGCACTGAGTACGCGAACATGTGTGCTTTAATAAAACCAAACGACATGGAAATGTAAACACCATAGGTGAAACTAGACATTTCAATTAGACTAGGCCAAATGTTCAAATGTGAAAAGATCAAATTTTATTTTCCTTACGGAATAATATACAAATTGATTGTCCGCTATGGAAGGTTGTAAATTCTAATATACAGAATACTAAGTTTCCCTCAAATATACTACGGTTCAATTTGTCATTTTATTATTTTCATAAAACAATCTGTATGGATACTGTAATTATTATTATTCGAACTGCTTAGTAAAATATGAATATCATGTAACATTTATGTGGATCAGAACTTGGAAATTGGGCTTATTCATGGCCCGGTTGATCTAGCCCATTTAGTCTTATTTAAAGTTAACATCCTATAAAAGTATACGAGATTACGAAAATTACGAAAATTTAAAAGTTAACGTTTCTATAAATTATAATTGACAGTCACGCATTTAGCTGATGAATTAAATAAAAAATATTTATAAACTGTTTTTTTGTACCCGGGTACCTCCGCGCTTCTATTTTAACATTTTCACTGTATATCATAGTAATTAACTTACTAATTTTCCAAATAACCACAACATTTCCAAGAAAATAAGTCGAACAATCGTTTCAGTTTCTCCTTTGTTTCATATATTAAATTAAATGCATTCTCAAAATGTTCAAAATTAGTTTGTCCTCGATCTTTATTTTTTAATGAATATTTATGTACAAAATAATTTTTACTTTTAACAACTAAAACACAGTAAATTTAGTCCTTTAAGTTTAAGATGAACATTGACAATATCATTTCAACCTAACTTGAAATACAATTATATTTTTACTGTGATTTGCACTTTCAAACACGGTTATTTTCCCGATTAACCGAAGCTAATCGATTTCCGGTATCATATAGTGCTGCTTAACATAAGTTATACGTTAAAGAAATAAATTCAACTGCTATTAAGTTTTGAACGTTTTTATCCTACAAAAATGATAGCTTAACATTTTAACCGTTTCCAACCGACGCGTGGATTATTTACATATTAAAGTCGTTTGGTGGTTTCTAACTGCGCTCTACCTATAGAAAACGCGTTGTCAAAAATATTTCTATACCGGTGTACAATACGTTCGATATTTTGCGCCGAAATTCGCGTGTGTTATGCACTTTTCTGCGCGACACCTACGGGAAAAATATACGCCGTAATCCGAAATGGATGCGTGAATATATATTTATATTTATATACGACGGGTCCCCAGTGATGTTTAACAAAACAAAAACACATTTCCACTGTACGGCGCGGGTAGGGAAAACGGAAAGCAGAAATGTATAATATGGTAATGCTCGGTACAACTTCAAGACGATCTCCCCGCTACCCCGGAACGGTCATCTCGGGACGAACAAATGTGAAAATAACAAGAAAACTTCGGCACATAAATCACTATCAACGCGGAATCCCGGTTCGTCGGTTCGCGAAACTTCGCGCGGCCTCGCGAGGAATTCATCCGTTAGCGAGGGGGGACGAAAAATATTATCGAGATAACATAACGTCCGGCAAGTTGCGAACGTAGCGTTACAATCACCATTTTCGGGACCGACTGGGTACAGAGTTGATCAAAACGAAATGTGTCTCTGGGCCAAACACGTCTCGGCGAGTCGCGTACAAAATATATTTCCCCGAGTTTCCTGCCGTACACTGCGCACTGTTTTCGATTCCTAACGAGCATGTTGGATCTCGATAAAACAGTAGAATTAGCACAAAAATAGAATGTTAGGTTCCGCAATGAACACGTTTGGATTTTCACGTAAGTTGATCGACGGTTACATTCTAATGTACTACGATATTACGTAAAATCTAAATATAAAGTTAATAACAGTCAATGTACGACAAACACGTAAACAATGTATATGTGAATAATGTATAACACGAAAAAATAAATACGCAAAATTAAGCAGCACGCGAGAAAGTCACAAGTGCCGTTTAATCAATGACTGAAATTGGTTAAAATGCAAAAAGACAAACAATAACTGACGGATATAAAAGTTAGCAACGTGAACAGGGTATATAACAGCTCCGGACTCGCACAGATATCAGACGTATCCAGACATTCAGCAAGAAGCTCTGCCAGTTAACATCTTCAACATTTTTTCTTTTATTAGTGGTTTCCCTATGTTGATTTGATTATTAAGTGTTAATAAAAGTAGTACTACACAGGTATAACAAATTATTTAAAGAAAACTAACACCTTAGCACTTATTGTTAGGTACTGCTGGTTTCAAACAATATCGATGAGTCTTATATGATTTCCCAGATTTACATTCGAGTTCCACCTCCTTCATATAGGTCTCACTCTCCTGTGACTGTTGCTTGTCATGATACCAATTATGTTACAGTATAACGATCCAATTGATCGAAAGATGCGTTCGGCCGATGATCGGTGAGCACCCTAGCCTATATTATAGTCTTCTATGTGTAATGCGCGTTTTTGCTAGTGATTAATTATTCTTTCGTTTTTTTTTTCTTAAATCGTATTCTTAAAATTATATATCGCACAGACATCGCTACCGTTGCTTCCCTTTTTGAGTAAACAATAAAAATGATTTAGAAATATATTCGTAGAGTCATAGTCATATCGTCGTTTTTCGTGATCGACCTTTGATGAAATTAATTGTATGGTACACTAACGCGAAAACGAGTAATGGATTTACGATTACAGTTTTATCTCGTACATATATTAGACCGACATAGTAACGCAGAAGTGGGTAACAGCCGACGAGAGTCCTAAAATAACCTGGCGCGTTTACAGCAAGATCCATTGTACACATCGTCTAAGAATCGATTTGTCGACGAAATGTTAGCGTTGAAAAAACACGAACGAACTGTGCCTTTCGTTTATTACGCTATTTTTGTACCTAAGACTACTGATCCGTAAGAAACGAACTGTGTCACGATCACAGATTTAGTCCAAATCGTTGTGAAGATGTCTTTTATACTTTTACACATGCTCGCGTGTTTATTTAGAGACGATTTAGTGAAAGGCCGGCGAGACCGTCTCAAAGCGCGCGGATCTCGAGCGCAAACAATCGTCCGCACACCGAACTCGGAACACCTAACGCCATACGGATTTCGCCGACCTACCGTGAACAATATGTCGATTTCCGTTTTTCCTAACAGCCACGTTATATCATTTGTGCAACGCATTGCGTTTAATCATCGGTTCCGACCCGATCCCCCACGATTCATCCGCAATCGTTCCCGCGTGATCATTTGTTGCCGTCCTGCGAAGTTTCGGATTACGAACTTTCTGTTAACGGCGGCCGAGGTCCGAAAGGCATTAATCAAAATTCATCACTTTCCGATAATGTTAATTTACACTACTACTTAAGACACGAAAACTATTTAGTATCTACACTAATACCTACATATTAACGACGATGGGCATTTAACGAGTTAATAAGTCACGTTAGAAGTTAAGATTAGAACTTTAGCTGATCTACACCTTAACCATAGTTACGTTTGGGTCTCAACTAACTTAACAAGTAACTCGACGTAATTGTTTTATTCCATTTTCAACAACTGTGCTATAAACAAAAAATAAATTACATTGTCTATTATCAATTTTAACTCGGCTAAGTTGACTAACAACTAAATTAATTTTTTACATATAACTTGTTTTCGTTAATGTGCATTAACTTAATCGAGTTAGAAAAAAAGTCATAAACTTGTCCAGCCATGCGTTTTAGTATTATATTATTCCATCGGTGTTGTTTATACGTATTTTTAGTGCGAGCCACGGTCTGCTCGTTCCGAAACACGTGTATTGTAGTCGATAATCGTTTCGTGTAATCGATGCGTTCGAGGTGAAAAAAAGAAACTGCCCAAAAAGTATTCATCAGTTAACGCGTGAATGGTAAGAAAGCGGTTTAAGTCAACGTTCGGATTATCAGTGACGCGTCGTCGTCGGGTGTTTCGAGTTTGAATTTTCACAGTACAAATAACCGCGGTAGAGTAATATCGGCTACGCAGTGTTATACGTTTAGCGAACATCGATCGGTGCAGTCGTGTGTAATATTATCACGTTGAAACGACGAGTGCGGAGTGTAAATATGTAGTTATCCTTTCGCGAGAAAACACGCGTGGTGCTCGTGGGACACACTAATTAAGAAGATAGACGGATGGCTGACAGACGAGTGAAAAAAAATGCGGATAAACACGTTACCGTGCGTGTATTGCTTTGTGACGCGGATCGCGTTAGAACAGAAAACGAGACGATGGTGATTTTCAATTAGTCGAACGTTCGCAAACAACTGTTACATTTGAAACGCGTGCGCTCGTGAGTTTTTCGTCTACGGCCAGGTGTCGGTCGCGTACACCACGTTTCAAACGTATCGTGTACAATGCGATGCGCCCGAGGGACCGGCATTGGATTAGGAAATAAACGACCCCGCGCCCTGTAATTTATGGTTTTTAATGAAAACACGTCCGGTTCCTGCCGCGTTTCCTTCCGGTCATTTCGCCGCGTGACGCCGGGACGATAGTCACCACCGCGGTGATAGCGATGACAATAGTAATCAGAACGGCGGCTGCAAATTTACGGCGTTCGTCCGCAGGCCGAGCGGGTGGTCGTAACACGTCCGTCGTATGATTTTTTTTTTACTTTTTTTTTCATTCCCGGAATAATAAGCTCGTTCCCAGGCGCTGTTTTAACTTTTGCGCGATTTATTGTTATTATTATTACGTCTGCTTGTTTTCTTTCGCTTAGGCTCATTCGACGGCATGTTTACGTTTTAGCGGAACAAACGGTGCTCATCACCACGTTATAACTTCGTCTTACGCGAAACACGTGAATTTAAATTTGTATTAAAATTATGCATTTCATTGGTGTTCCAGAGGACTTCAAAAGAAATTACGAATACACATTAACTCGAACCGTATATATATATATATATATATATATATATATATATATATATATAGCTAGTCTGTTCCTATTTTAACCTATAAAATGCAAATTGATCATTATATTTATTTTTAAGCATAAATAAACATATTATGCTATAGGTAAAGAGACTTTGTGTTTTAAATACATTTTGTTATATTGCAGCTCTGCACAGCGTGTCGTCTACAGCTATAAATCTTCAATATAAAAGGTGATTATAAATTAATTGTTCGGTAACCTAACGCGTATGATTATAAAAAAAGATTTGGAAAATAATCATTTAACAATCATTTGATTTCAACATTTCCCATTGAACGTTAACGGCGTTAATACCTATCAGATGATCCGGCGTATGCGATAATTCAAGTGTGTGAATTGTTCGGGTTAAAAACAATTTATTCTCAGATTATTATTTCTACGCGCAGAACACTTTTGACAACCGTCGAATCTGAAAGGTAATGATACCACTCGAGACGTCAAAGTTTCGAGTTATCGAGATGTTCAGTTATAAGTTCAGAATCATGATAGCCACTTATGCGGCGGTGAAGTACCAGTCGCGTGTCTTATCGACGTTTGGTGAACTTGTCGTGACAACGAAACTTCCGACCGCGGTTAAGAAAGCGCGCACGCACGCGTACGTACCGCGACCCGTTGGACCTGATCGGGAATAGCAGACACTAGGTTAAGATCATCATAAACGAAAATCGCTTATAAATAATAGAATTATGACGAACGCTTAAGTGCAGTCCGTGTTCGAACGATCAATATACATACCGATAACGTTATAAGATCTTTTAGCGTTTTAGTTTAACGTTACATGTTGCTCGTCCGACGAAGTACTACGCGTGGAAAATGGCGGTTGCAATCTCACCGTAATAATATGGATGTGTGCGATAAATCGGTGCAGGTAAAAGCGCAGGCAAGGTTAAACGGTAATTTGGCGGAGCTCGCTCGTGACGAGATCACGCGTACGCCGTGGCTAAAGATATACTTCACAAAAGACGCGAGGCGATCTCGTAATTTAGGGCCCGTGATCCTGTTCAACCCTTCGCAACCTTGCTCCCGGCGGAGGGCAGTAGCACGGTGAGACACAGGGAAACAATCAGTCGCGACCAAAAGATGCATATCGATCACTCGTCGTTTCGACGCCGCACTCGCAGCAGCACTACCCTCTCTCGTAACGCACCGGTGTTTTCTACTCTTGCGACGTGCCCACCCGGCTCTCGCGGATTGCTCCTGTTGTTGCGGCCAACCCCCCAAAACGTTCTTATCGCTGGTTTGTGGGACGCAAAACAATACGTATTTGCGTGTACGTCTGGTCGCATGCTCGTTTCGCAGCGAAGGCATTTGACGTCCACGTATAGGTTTCCCTAAGTACCAGGTGTTCACTAGACGTGCCGATAAAATGGACTTCGGTTAGGAAACAAATAGTTTCGATTGTTTCAGGGCTTTGATTTTATAACACTAAAAAGCAATCAAATATTCGCTATTTTACGACTGACAAAATCTCAGAACATATGCCGCAAAGATAAGCCATAAAAAACTTGAAAATTAGCAAAAATCAATTAGTTTAAAAAAATAAATTTATTAAATATAGGTAGTGAATTTTTAAAAATGAAACAGATATATGAGGATCTATAAAGTCACAAAACTAGTATTTTAATATTAAGTACCATACTAAGTATTTAAAAAGTACAGTATTTTCCGTTTTTCTATATTATACATATACTCGTATAAATGTATTACTTTTCATTGATGTTCTGTAAATTTAGTTTTTTCATAAATGCAAAAGAACAAAGTGACAATACCGTTGATTGTTTCGGGTCGTCAAAATTAAAAACCGGTCGTGCTACGGTATTCATACCATAAACAGTTTGGGAACAATCGCACTGAATTTTAAAATCAGTGAAATGTAATCAAACACTGAAATTAATGATTGTAGTCCGGGATATAATCTTCAGTTAAAGGCATTAAAGACATTATATTCACGTAATTTCTTCTGTATTTGATATGAACCGAATCTACGTTTTTCGCTCGTATACAGTAACTACAGTTTTCGGCTTTTGCCACTCCAACGGATAACAGATTTCGTTGCAAATAATATTTCGTTACTTTCGGATTCTGCGGTGGGCACGACTTTGGGCCTGTACTAAAAATCCGTTGTTGCGCCGCCGACAGATATACGGACCACCTACTTGGAAAATAATAATAATATATCCTGCCTATTGTAAGGACGCGCGTTCCCGGCTACAGCGCGAAAACTAACGCAACGATTCGGGAGTTTCACGTGCGGCGGTGTGGAAACGGGAGAGGGAAATAAAACAATAAAACAATAGTTTATATACATTACATGTAGGCACCTCCTACACACGTGATTTAGAACGGTATAATAAATACACACATAATCTCGCGCACGCACGCGTGTAGACTTTCTGCTTTCTGTGCGTACAATTGATGTGCCTTCGGACGAGATGCTTTGAACGCTGCCAGTAAATGATTAATGTTTATAATTGCCGGATCGAATCTATTGTGTTATCAAAATCGACATTTCTGAAACGATAAAACATGTACACGAGCACCCTATGTACAACGACGGTAAATATTGCTGCCGGTATATATATATATATATATATGATTTGGTTAAGGTCATTATAGAATGCGTACTCATGCCGCGTAATAATACGCACATTTTAGAAGACAATCATACTATTTTTAATAGCGTGGATAAAAATAATTAAAAAAAATAAACTATTTCTAACCTTACGCAACGCTATGTTTACGTTTATTCGATTTGAAATGAGAATGGAAAAATCCGTAAGAACGCAAGTGGGCGATGAACGCGCAATGGAAGTATATATTTACGTGGCTTATAAAATTCGATTTTGTAAATCGAGCTTTGAATTAAAATATTAATACACTCCGATAATATTAACATTGGATTTTTTTTCTTAATCTACTTAAATTTTTCCTTATAATATAATCCTTATTCGTGATGCAGTATAAATTCAATGTTGCACATCGGAACGGTACGTATTCCAATAATTAAAGTTGATAAAAATTGCGAAGAAAAGAAATCCACTCTCCGACTCGTAATTGGCGTTAGCTTATAATAATATAATTCCTTACACTTCTGAACTGTAAGCTATAAATATCAAAGTTTGGACCCGTTTCTAATAAAAAAGTAATATCGTATTTATTCACGAACGCGAATGAAATATAACTCTACGTATGCTTTTCGGCGAAAAATATAAAGTTATCAAATTTGTTTTCGAATCGGTCAATTCGGAATGGGATCGAGTATGAAATTATATTTATTCATATATCTCGAAAAAAGTTGAGATCCCGATAAAAATAATCGCATGACGGTAAAATTAAACGCACGTGGTCTCGCGGGACTTGCGGGGAAAAATATGTCCACCACCGGGACCGTTTATGAAATGCGACTGTAATTTAATCGCGTGCACTCGTGCTGTCTCCTGAATTATTCGCCAGAGATCTTAATTCGTTTATAACAGTCGTACGGCCCGCGAACAACGATTGCATTCGTTTACCTGGGACTTAGCCCGTCGCGCTGCGCATTAAATCGAACGGTTCAACGATTTAGACACGAGCGGCTAATGATAAAACGGCCACGTCTGGCAAACTGATTAAAACAGTCGCCGTACCTGCGTTAGAATCCGATTAGCAGCCGGAGCCACACTCTGAACGTTAACAAAATATGTGGTTACGAACAACAGCGGATAATATTATGCCCATACGTACTGAACACAATCATCAACTACAGCTCCTAACGATCAGTAATTTCGGCCAATAGTTCCGCATGCGGCGACTGCGAACCGAGATTGTTCGATTGCGGAGCAAAACGTCAAACCGTAATACATAATTGTTTATTGTTTATTAACGCACTTTCGGGAAAAATAGTGTACATAATTGATAGTTAACATGTAACAGTAGACATAAAATAAAAAAAGTAGTTATAAAGTGAATAGAACAATTAAAAAGAAAAAATATGAACACATAACATTAACACAAAAATTGAATATACATCAACCGTTTATCCAAAACCTAGACTTAAACGGCGAAGATCAGTTTCCTTATCAAAATGGAAATCGAATTATGCAACACTGTAGCATTCTCTTAGCATGCGACTAAGGGGTTCATTAAGACTGTATGATTGTGAGTGGAACGGTATGTGGAATGTAGTCGTGGAACGAGTATTAAATATGGGAACATGCCAGCTTATTTTTCCGAGTATTTCAGGACAACGTATCTTATTATTTAATAATTTATAAATGAATGATATATCATTGAATTTACGTCTAGACATTAGAAAATGCAAATGTAGGTCACATTCTAAGCTATCAACCGAAAGGTTTGATTCAAATTTATGTGACAATTGTCTTAAGAAATTATATTGGACATTATTCAAACGTTGAATCTGGCCGGTTTGGTAGGGGATCCAAATTATAGATCCGTATTCAATACCTGAACGAACAAGTGCACAATACAGTGCTTTCAGACAAATAATGTTATTAAAATCACAGCACTGCCGTCTGACAAATCATAGCATACGTATAGCTTTTGAATATATATATTCATTGAATGAGAGATCATCAGAAAGAATTATACCAAGATATTTAATAGATGAAACTAATTTAATTGAACTAATTAAAGCGGAGGTTTCCAATTTTTTTCATTCTAGCCCCCCTTGTAGATTTTTTGAAATCTCACGCCTCCTCCCGTGGTTGAAAAATTCGAAAACCTTTTTCAGATAATTCAAAATTTAAATAAACCAACGATTTACGTTATGACTATTGATTTCAAGCGGCTAAAAAACTTGTGAAATATTAAGTATGTACATCAATAGGTGGTACCCTATAGTTTTATTTTTCATTTTCCCCTTTAATATAAGTTTTCAACAATCAAATTAATAACGTTTCAGTCAGTAATAGTTAGTTACGCCCCCCTCCCACCACCCTTCACAATGATTGGGAGGCACTGTACAGAATCGATTTCGTTAAAAACTGTCTATCGCGGTATTTTTTTTTTTTATTTAACGCCGTTCTCTTTAATCTTCTGGAAGCGTCCTCGAATATGTTTCAAGTGCCTTTCGTGTTCGGTTCACAATCAATCGACAGCACTGTATTTTCACCGAAAAATTTGGCACTCACGAAAATCATAAATATTTATCACATGTTGAGAACAGAATAACCGCATACGGCCACGATGAAACTTAAAAACGCGTTTAACTCTTTTCTATCTGAATCGGAGCAAAACACAGCCGGATTTGTCTGGAAAACCGTTTGAGACGTGATAAATTCGACTCAACGCATCACGCGGAATGTATACCTCGTAAATTCTAAAAATGCGTGCGTTTAGTAAAAATGTATGTACATTCTATTGTTCTAATAACATCATAATAATATTACAGTATCACGTTTCGTTTTGAAAAAACCTCCGACGCAGTTATGACGTTAAATTGCCTATCCATTACGCCCCGTTACGAGATAAGTAATCGAATAATAATTTTCGAGAAAACTAAATTATCTGCAATCTCGCAATGATCGGTGTTTTGACGATTTTTATTTATTTTACACACGCACTGCAGTAGCGCTCAACGGTTTACGACGATTTACGATTTATCTGCTATTTTAAAACTATACGGTTTTTCGTCATCCGCACGCCATCAATAGATTAAAAATGATCGAAAGGTGTGATGATAATAATTTAAAGTGTATACTTACGTTAAAACGTCATTCTTGTTTATTTAATATTATGGAAATCGCGAAAATATATTAAAAACGAATCGCTAAGTTACGGTTTTGTGACAAATTTTCAAGGAAATTGTCGAGGAAAATAATGTTTTAAGATTAAAGACCATCGACGGGGAACGCAAAATCTGTGGAACGAATTAAAAGAGAAAACACGAAAACCGAAAATTATAATAAAACTAATATTTCTCAAAATTGATCGAAACAACCAGTGAAGTGGTTTAATTGATTTCAAATTAATTTGAATTTCCAATCTGTTAATTATCAGTAATCTATTTATTTTCATCTCGTCATGTCAAACTGTCGCCGAGAGTTAAAAAAATACACGGTAGAAATAAAAGTCTTCAATGCTTATTTTTTTTTAACGTTATTGATTAACGGACAAGAAAGTCGGGAAAAGAAAATATATTGACGTGTATAACCGTCTATAATTTTAGATAGCTACAACGGTTTAGGCACATAAATATATTGAACTATTTAAGACGAGAAAAATTAATAAATAGTTTATTTCAATAGAGAAGTAGTAGCGTGACATTGTATTTATTGGTTTTGGAACAATATGTCCGAGACACGGAAATGTGTAACGGGCATGTACCGCGAACGTTTTCTAAAACGAGCGTTAGGGGGGGGGGGAGAAATCAGAGAAAGCCGAGTTAAATTTGACAGCTGACAGGATTAAACTTCAATCCTTCTTTACTTGGCAGGAAAACCTTGTTTTATTTTAGAAATATATATTTCAAGAACATGTGTGTAGTTTTAATCCGAACGAAAAAAATAAATAAAAACAATACAAAATACAAAATAATAACAGCAATAACAATAGCAATAAGAACAAAGCGTGTAGTAGGGTAAAAAACGTTTCAAACATTGGTTTCCTGTCAGTTTAAGTGTTATTTTTCGATAGGTTTTAATTTGACGACCATATATTTTATTTATGCTATAGAAACCAAATAGGTAACTATGTGTTCGCCCGTTTTGCCTCGGACTGTACACATTTCGAAATAAACCAAAATTGTTTTACGTACTCGTCTTTTGGACTTGATGTGCTCCAGCTGCCTCTGCGTACATTCCCCGATGCTCTGACTACCCCACAGCTCGTGGCCAATCATCGCGTAGGTGAAACTCATCAGACCGATCGGCATGAAGTACGTTATGATCATAAACGACACGTTGTAACTGAAACGACAACGTAAAAGTATAAGCAATAACATATTACAGTTTATCGCAGTGCACTACATATTGCGTGTTCAACAATAAAATATATAAATTATTCCGTGTGAGCAATTAGTATCAAACGGTTATGAGTTACGACGTAATCGTATTCTACCGGTTTCACTCCGAGTTATATTCAGTTTAAGGGTATTTTCCATCCTGTCAATTCACAATTCCGTCAGAACGAACATTTCATGCGATATCATAATCGAGCGTGGCGCGATAAACGACGATTCTTAAGCCGCGCTCGAAAAAAACCCAATGGTCCCGTGAGAACTTTGCAAGTGCACACCGCAGTGAATGCAGTCACCATTTTTTTTAAAAATTATTTTCAATATCTTAAGGGGACATTTAAGACCTATGACGTGTAATGGCTAAAGGATTGTGGAATCTAAGAAGGTTTGAAAACCGCGGTGGTGCAATTACAGTCGTTCAATCTACCAATCTAGTTCTCAGTGATTGATAAACGTTAATAATAATATTCATTTTTTTTTTTTTTTTGTCGTCGGCTTATAACAATTAATCAAATTTTCAGTATTTTCATATATATTTTCTTTGGTTGTTTATTCCCCTAATTTTTTCGTTTATTCCATTAGCGTTTGTGTCAATTAATTCACGAGACAAGTCCTTCGTTTAATTTTCCAAAAACATTTTATTAATCAGAAAATTTCATGTCTGATGCCATTATGCTGTAGACATTTAATTAAACATTGTCTTTCGGCTACGATATTATATTTTATTAGAATTATCATATCTGTAGTGCGTAGGTACACTGTAATAATTAAAAACCGGAGACGAATAGTCTACAAAACGTACACGGCAAACAATAAATAACATTTAATGGCTAATACGAATTAAAACGACAGCAATAGTGCTCTTATTAAGGTATGAATCAAACATATTTACTTGACACACAAATCATATTGTTTAACTGTCAAATATATTCTAAGAAGCGGTGTAACATGATCCACATGTTGTACGGAGCACAAAATACAAGGTGTCACGAATAATACAATTAATAGTGAAATTTAATATTTTTCAAATATTTTAAGGACGAGCGAAAAAAAATGATCCCACTAAACTTGCGTAATTACGGTTAAATATTCGATGACACAGAACTTATAAATAATATTATTGAATTATAATTGCATGATGTTCGATTAATTTCGTACCTTCTGATATCTCAAACATGAATATGGGTTAACGGTTAAACTATGAATTTTAAATCGCAAGAAAGGAAGAATTCATATTTTAGTTGAAGAATATTAAGATTATATAGTTTAAAAACGCAAATTTTAAGTATCAGTCGATTGCGGCATTACCGATGGGAAGAGGTAAGATATAATTTTTTTTTTCATATATATTAATGACGCAACAAAAAAGTTTGGATTCGTTAGATTTAAACAAATATTATCAGGGAAGGTCAAGCTACTTTAATGTTATGTACAATTTAAACTGAGAAGAAGATTTTATTAATTTGTAACATATAATATTTCGTATTCGATATAAAACAAGAAATGTAAGTGACCAATTATTTATGATCTTATATGAAATAAACAATGTACTCAAACAGTATAGTATATAATCTCTAATATGGAATCAAATAAACAATTTTCACGATTTCATAAATTTTGTTGATCTAGGCACTAAGATCGGTTTTACCTAAACGCTGTTGTTCAGTAGGAAAAAAAATTAAAAAAAAAAAACTCTAAATAACTACTTAAACGAGGGCGTTTATACACATAAATGGAGCGCACCATCTGTATCATGCTTAGGAGTGTACAACGTTTATTGAAATGAATAAAACAAAAAAAGATATTTCGGAAATCGTGTTCGATATAATAAAATAAACATTGTCGTCCGCCTTCTCTTCGGCCAAACTTACGAACATTATTTTTCTAGACAACACTAGACCGCCGACCGAGACGGTGGATTTCCTAAGAGACGTTCGGTGATCCGATAGATGTGCACAACATTTTTTCACCGCGACAAATGTAGTTTGTATATTCCGATTTATTTCTCAACACGTAGACGTTTCGCAGATATAATACAAAGTATAGGTTTGCAGTTTGCTATGCATCATTCTGTCAAGTGCATTTAACTCGGTAAAGAGTTCATACGATTTTTTCGCTTCAATCTTATTTTTTACTTTACCAGATGCGATGTTTACGGTTAACATGTATTAGAACGCGCCGCGACCAGTAATTTCATTGTTTTTTATTGAACGAATTTGGTCGTACAATACACATTTCCTAGTCCATTTTGGTGTTAACTGTTTCTCGCAGAGAAACTACACAACTATTATACATGACGATGTTATTATTATTATTTTTATATTAATCGCTTTTCCAAACTCGTTAACAACGTAAACCGTGTTTTTATAACCGGAAAGTTTTATTCATTCAAGTTTGGACGTTAACGCGGTTGAATTTATGTGCAGTTTATATAAGTTATGCTTATTTTTTAAACACTACTCGGAAAACACAGTGCAGGCCGTATTTATACACACATTATATGTAATATACCACCCTAATGTATGTATTAAACATAAATAATTATAGTCGGTTGTAAAATATTCGAAAATTGCATCTAAAATGAATCAAACATACATAGACCATGGACGCGGACGAGGTTATAAAGCGCCGTATTGGTTCCACAATGATAAATGTATGGGCTTTTTACGCTCTTAAACTGTGTGTTCGACGGAACGCCGAGGAAGCTGTAAATCACCTTTATATATACTACGTACAAATTATCATTAAACACGGATCAAGTGTTCGAAATTTCGAAATATTTCGGTACGTACAGATACCGTGAAATGTTTAAAGGTTAAAAAACCGTTCCGAGTGGATCAGATTAAAATAAAAAGCCATCGCAAGCTCTAATAACGTTGATGTACAGGGAAGTAATTATTTTTTTTTATCTATAGCTACTAGTACGTGTTATAGAAAACTTGTGAACACAAGAGAAATAAGAACAGAGCTGTTGAATTTTCGCTTACGAAAGACGTTCGCGCAGTGAAATATGAACGCGTTTTAAAATATCACGTGTTCATTTCTAAGTCGAAAATAAAACAAACGTATCTTTCCGACAGTCGTTTTCTCCTTGGGAAATTTGAATTTAATTCGCCAAGTGCTCGGCCGATCCATTCGGCCGACAATCGAGATGAATAAATCATTTTTACGATGTGCCCGCCGCGTTCGTCCTACCGACGAAAATGAAATACCTCAATTCGGCCGTGTCGAGTGTACAATACGTATATATATATATATATACAGTTATAGTCTTGTAATTTATTTATTAAAACAATCTGGAACAATATCTCTGTCGTTAATCTCCATTCTCATTAGCAGCGTACCATTGCCACGGCCGGGGTAAATATATATTTTACTCTGAGTGGGAGGGAGGGGGGGGTGAACGGGGAGCGTGAAGCTGCGTTTGTTTCCGAAAGAGTTGGAAAAGAGTTCCGTAATCGACTTTATCGAGAAAATATACGTTTGACGGTTGTTGTGATTGTCGTCAACCGCGGGCACGTGCAATAACGTTACGCGGCCGACGGGGCGATTAATCAGTGTCGCCGGAGAATACGCCCGAGAACGGCGAGTGCTGTAACGGGTTTGTACGTTCACGCGCGGACGGGTGGGTTTAATGAAGACGTTAAAAGATTATTCATAATTAGTTGTAGTCAACCGGAGGACTACCCGGCACGCATTTCAACGTCTTACGCATTATGCGTGAACACTGTGACGATGAGAAATATGTGCGCGAGTTCGGTCGGACGTTGGCGGTTCGAGTGCGTACAGTAGTCATACAAGTTTATACATTAATTTTTACAAAAACATTGTGTTTAAACGTAAACCGCGCTTTGCCGATGTTTTCGTCGCGTCGTTTGCGCCCAACGGGTCCGAACGGTAGTTGAACTAACGAGAAAAACCTGAAAAACGTGCACGTTTTCATCACGTCATCTCGCGTTCTATTGTCATAAACCCGGTGGAGTGGAAACAATAGACACCTGCAGCAATACATAGCGGTGCGTCAATTTTCCGTAGAAAATTAAAATCAAACGCAACCGATCTCGTTCCCAAAGCGTTCGTACCTAGATCACAAGTCGAAACCGACAGACGTGAAGTATGTTGCGGCGGGGACTGCAATATATTTGCGAACCGTTTTCCGTTCCGCGTAAACACTGCTGTTCGTACAGACCTATAGCGAATTATATATTTCAATAAACGCGGATCCGTATAAAACATGATATTCTAGCGAAACTTTCAACAATGCCGCGAGTCGAACGCGATCAAAACCGTATGGAAAACAATCGCGAACCTTACGGGTGGTGATAATAATAGTAATAATAATAATAATAATAATAAAAGTAACTGATTGAAACGCTGATCGAAATGAGAGGAGGAAAAAACCCCGCCGCGCGTACATACATGAAAGAAAACTGTAGGGGAAACGTATATAGACGATGTACATTTTTTTAATACCACCCCGCCGCCGCGGTCGTATTGCCGTACAGTGTTGTGTAATAAAACTTGGTAAATGCGTATATAATGTATTTGACAGTGCGCCGTAATCTAAGTTGGCCGTAAAAAATAGCTCGTTTGCTCTGCAAATAGAATTACTTGGAAAACAAATGGTACGCGAATCACAGTTGACAGTGCGCACACACAAAACCGCCCGACCTGAACTGCCGCATAGTGATTCGATTCCGAAGAACACCAGTCACCGGGGGGAGGGAGGCGAACTGCGACACTCTAAGGGTAAACAGCTGCCACGCATATTGTACAGAGAAATTTTTGATCATGCTCACCCTATTTTTTGGCCGTAGGAGGTCGCCGATATTTAATCCATTATATTAACCCTAAACTTTTTTTCGGCAATTATTGTAAAAAAATGTTCATAAATAACTGGATTTACACCTAATGATACGATTTTCTTTTACGAACGATGGTCATACCGAATTTTATTTTAATTTAATTTTTCCGTTCATTTAAGTCTTAATTGTTTCAACAACATTTTCGTTAATAAAATAGTCTTAACAAATAAAATTCATAAGTTGCGAGTGCAGTTTACGTTGGAACGATATTTTTTTTTATACAAAAATAACGACAGATTGTGATGTTGAAGAAATATATACAGTAAAGAGCGAGCGTTTTTGATTCCTGATTCAGATGATGATCCAGATGTTGGGAGATGTTGCCTGTGGAAGGCGTGGTTCAATCTGTAGTTGTGTGTTCTTTTACCGATTTTATGGTTAAGGGCTCCTTCAATTGATTTATGTTGTTAGGCGAAATTTTTTTTAATCGTTTCTAGATCCATATGTCCAGGTTGGGTATTCCAATGTCGTTATGGAGCTGTTCGTTACGCATGATTTATGGTGCTTTAAGGGCAATTCAGAGAAATGTAATCCGCATGGTCTGAAGTTTTTTCATTTTTTTTGGAGATACGGTAGCCCATACTGGGCATGCGTATACATTATCACGGGTCTTATGATCGACGTGTACATCAGAATAGTGAGCATTAGATTCGTACACTTGAGCTATAGTGAACTGGGGGATATAGTATTCTTACACGAGTAGTATAAGCTTGGTTTGTTCCTTATTTATAATATGTGTTTTCCAGATCAGTTTTCCGTCTAGAAAGATTCCTAAGTGTTTAATTGCCTGATCCTTGTTTTTCCATACTATGGGTTGATTATTCATTTTTACTTGGGTTGGGTTTGCACATCTCTTTAAGGCGAAGACTTTTGCTTCACTTTTAGTGGGGCTTATGTTTAAGTTTATACCGAGTTTAAATATCTCGGTTTCAAAACTTAAGACACTTACCGTGGGAATTGAAGGCAACAATCAGTCATCTTCATAATTAATCATCCTAGAAAGGTTTGTAGAAAAAATGTTATGTGCACTCTTGCTAGTATCACGTTGCACCGATCGAAAAACAAAAAATGTTCTCATTTTCCTCTCGCAAAAACAGCAATGCAACTTTGATGGTTCAGAACTATGATGTGATCGCAAAATTCGAAAAAAATGTTTCAGGTTTGATGGTATAGGTGTTGTGTATAGATAAAAATATTTTTTTCATTCGTCATTTGAATTAGTGACGCGTATCCGTATGCAGACGTGGTGTCATCGAGTTCACAGAGCATGCATAATGTAATATGTGGTATACGTTTTTAATTTTATACTCGATAAAATATTCGTTGAGCGTTATCGAGGATTATCAATATTTATGAAATCATATATGATTCACACACGAAATCACAAAATTTTAATTGTATTTACCGAGAATAGATTAAAAAGCGTTATTATTATCGTTTTTTATTTTTTTTTTATCGCGCAATTAAATTCTTTACGTCAATATTATTGCTATGGTAGATTAGCCCCATACAGTTTTTTACCATGTAGTAAAATCATTGACGGATGCAATCACGGTTATCGATAAAATGTATTCCGTCGAGTGCGCATAACAGATGGAATGGCTGAACGTTATTGAAAGTGCAGTTTGATCAAAGTTATTTGTTCTCTTATTATTTTAGACCTGAGGTTATCATCACGTATACCATGTTAATATTACGTGTAACGGACTGTAAGCATTTACTGGGTGTTTTAAACCGCACGTGGCAGCTAATCCTTATCTTTGTATTACTTAAATCAGAAAACTCAACTTATGGAAAAAAATTATATAATATTAACACAGGCACACTGTCGGTAGTTTTTTTTTCTATTTAAAAAGAGCAACATTATGCGGTGCAGACTGTTTACAATTTAAAAAAAAGATATTGTTAATGTATATTATAGTTTAAAGTGTACTGTTTTGTACTCACCGTCAGAAATACAAAATGTTTTCGACATAGTGAAATAACAATAAAACCACGTATTTTTCAATTAAAGTCTACAATACGCGTATTATTACGTGATTTAAGCGCGGTGAATTTTTGGTTCCCTGTATCAAGCTTTCGACGGCTCGTTGGCTTAAACCTCACCCCCATGCTGTTCACTCCTTAGACCAGCGTTCCAACCGTGGCCAGAGAGGGTGTGAACAGTCATCGCGGACTGAAAATTGTATTTATTCAATCGTTTGAAATGTCTACGGATGGTGGAAAAAATGAAAATAATAAAACTATTTACCACGTGTTACTGAAAACGTTCATGTTTCATAATCGTGCGGTCAACAGTCGTAACTCATGAGCGGAATCCCGTACACTGTTTGTCGGTGATAGTGAATGATGTTTACAAACGTATTCGGCCCTATAAATATTATATGTATTTCCGATCAATTATTCGATTGTGCACTACACGATTATTATTGACCGTGGATAATGAAACACTACGAGAGGCGCGTAATACGTCTTAGTAGCTCGGTGACCGCGGTTTTCACACGGGTTTTGTCGAGAAAACGCGAGTTTCGCACGCGAAATGAAAAATAAACGAGTTCACGAAATTTCACAACTTTCTCGAATCAGTGCGTCGCAATGCGCTTCGACACGCAGCGACAACAATGTATTCGTTAGGTGTGCAGAGTTCAAAACGTGAAATCCGATCAAACGTGGTATTTTTAGACGAGACGTGTTAATCGCGCACTGCCTTACCGGGTCGCCGCCGACGCACGGGGGTCGAAAACCACATGCGACGACGCATCACGATCACTGCAGGTTATTACCGCGTGCCGAAACGTACGCGTCCGATATCGATCGGTCTCGTCCGGAGAGGAGGGCCGCGACGGTGCGTACCGGATGTATAATAACTCTCCGGAACTTCCGCGAATTTACCGTCCGTCGGACGCGGTAATGATACTACGAATCTCGTGGATTAATAGGGTCCGAGAGACGCTAATCGCCGAGTATACAAGTGCGGTACAGAGCAGGTCTAAATACATATACATACTCGTCGGAAACGCCGTGTACATTGCTTGTTGTACAGAACGATCGGGGAGGGGGGGGATGCAAAACATTAACAGGACGCCTCTTCTCGTGCCACGACGTCCCGCGGTCGCCCTGTATAACCGTATAAAAATTTTTGTCGGGTTGCGCGTGTAGGGATAACGTCGAGCTATTATCCCCTACACGTGTTCATCTCATGCGCGGAGATGTTTACCGAGACTTGAGAAAAATCCTATCACGATGTATTATCATAAGCAACAGGCGAACGAGAACCGAGCGATATGCGGACTGTTGGATTTGCTTTTGGTCTACTTTTGTACCACATATCTACCGCGATAAAAGCTGTTATAGTTTACACGATAAATGAAACTCTTATGCGATGACACAACAATTTTACGATTTATAGTCATTTTACGTAAACATGTGGAAACCGGCGGGGAGGAGGAGCAAATGAACTACATTAATCTACGGATAAGGAAACGCGTAGACATTATTCGTTAACAAAACTATTCTAGGTGTATAATTGTAGAAGAATAAGAATTCGCACACAAATCCGGACCTTAGTCCATGTTGCAGTGCGCACAAATATCGCGAGGATCAAAAAAATCTTATCAGAAGTATTGCACAACATAGGTAACTAATAACTATATACATCATAATATGTGCAGTGCACCCTTCAATCTCGTCGAATCAAACGGTTTTCAATGCGCACCATTACTGTTGTATATTATTCGTTTTCGGCCGGGCACGATACGATAACATTATATTTCATGCGAGTACAAGCTCATTGAAATCGATATCGTTCCGGGCAGGTAGTCACCCCGGGTGTGCGTGTGTGCATCGAACAGCTCGCGTCCAATTACAGGTGTACACGGTTCAGGGGTAGCACGAGTCTGGAAATCTGCCGAGATTGTATACATTTATCTATAAATATATATGCTATTACTCAAGGAGGAGCACCCGGCACTTAAGTATAGTTACCCCTAGCAGTGGACGCAATCAATTTCCCGCCACCGGTCAGCTTACCTGCACTCCACCGGTCAAACGTGCGCTCGGTCACGCCGATCGCGGTCCGTTTACTTCACATCCGGTCCCGTCCCCGGATTTGTTCCGGAATTTCTAACGTCCACACACCATGTAATGTAACCATGTCGATGTAAGCGCGTATTACGTTCAGAATTTCGTTCCATCGTAATTAATTATTTATAATAACAATAATATTAATAATATACACGAACTTAGCGAAACGTCACGGCTTTATTTATCGTCCGTTTTAATGATGTACCTAGCGGACGGCGTTGAAACATTATAATACGCTGCACCTGTGGCTCACCGGATCGCCTCGAAGTCCGAACCCTCTTTGCCAACCGAATTCACCTCTATGTCTACGTTATAATATCACACAGTAACCTCGTAACGATTTGATCGGATTTTTGGCTTATTAAATATTTTAAAATCGTTTACAATACTTGAAAAGGACTCGGTTCATCACCGCAGATAAGTCCACTATTTTTGAAAATTGACTTTTATACCCACGCTTACGCAGCAGAGCTTATTACGTACAACCAACAGATATGTCGAATCGTATTCGTTTTTAAGTTCAAAAGAAAATGGATTTATCTCTGCTTATACGTTTGGTGAAACAATCAGATTTACGGTTCGTCCTGTAAAGTCTTCAAAAGTGGACTAACGCGGATGTTGCACCGAACCCTTCAATTTTGTTATAATGTTAATTATTACGATATACCGGATACCGATGAGTATTCTATAAAATTCATAAATCGCAGAATAAAATTTGATTTTAGTCTGGAAACGAAAAGAAAAAAAAATAGTTTAAAACCCCGCGCGGTGTACTCGCAGAAAAAAAAAACAAAGTTTACTTCTTTCGATTAGTGTGATGCATTGGTTTTCTCCCCGCTAACTCCCAGTCCTTGGAAAGATCCTAGTCGAGCCACTACACGGGTGCGGCGGTAGTTATATCGTAAAGAGTACGCGTGTAGCCAATGCGCGTGACATCGCAGCGCTATCCGAGCAGCATACTACGTAATAGAATGTCAGTGTTTTTATTTTGATTCCGTTGTACTGTGTCGCACACTTTTGTCAGACGAAACGAAAAAGTAAAAAAAAAAAAAAAAACACGTCACCGTGAAAAGGGTCTGTGACGGAAACAAAAACGAAACGCGTGCACTACGTGACAACGGCGATATTGACAGTGTTGCGCTAAGCCCGTTAAACTTTTTACAAAGTATACCGTCGAAACGTATACGTACGAGACCACGACGGCGGCGGCGGCTGTGTGTATAAACAGTTCGTTTCCGCTGTCGATTGAGTTAAGCTTTGCTTTTTAATTTACAACCGTGGCGCCGTTATACTTTGCGTGTTACTGCTGCGTTCCAACGAACCCCATTCTTTCTTCCGAGCACGCCGTGAACCATCGAAGCGGTGACCAATCGATCGGTACGGCCCGCAGTAGTGGACAGTGGCGTATTTACTGGGGTTGAGGGGGGGGGGGTTCCCGTGTCTCAGCTTCCCCAGACACAAAAAATATTTTATTTTAAATTTAATAATTTATATTATGTGTTTGTAACGTTTGTGTATTAATTAATTACATGGGTTATTTTGGTCACGTCGTCGCTGTCTGACGACGATAACGTTATTTATTAAACATTACCTACGTAATATTATGTAATACCTGCACAACCCGTCGTTGCCGGCTTTAAGTATAAAAAATGTAGTCATTGTTGTTATTCGGCAAGATTAAATATGGTTTGATCCATTGAAATAACATTTAAATAAGATTGTTTAAGAAATTGTTCATATAAGCATATTAATTAGTTATTAAACTGATTATTATCATTATTTGTTTTATTTATTATAGCTTTTGGCAGTAGCTTCACCCGTGGTTTAACTTGTTAAATTGATCAGCTATATGAGTGTTTTTTTATGTTTTATAAAAATCTGACCGAGAAATAACGTTTTTCATTTTTAAATCCTATTACCTTTTAATCCTTTTTAGATGTTGAATTTAAGAAAATTAGAGTAGAATTATATAAATAATATAATTATTAATACATGCCTTTATGTATATTTTTTGTAATATTATAAAATTACTTGGTTTTTAGAAAAATAATAACCCCTCCCCCACAAAAAATTTGAAAATATGCAACTGGTAGAGGAGACGAGGATTCCTGCCCGGGTCAAGGCCTTTTTATAGTTCTAGGGTCCCCTAATGACAAACTGTGAGTATACACATATATAACTGCGTTAATATGTGGACGATAGCGAAACGATTACGATTTCATGTTTTATAAATAGCGAAGAACCTTAGAAATCTGTACATCATTTATTTTAAATAATATTGCACAATATACTATACCATAGGTACTATACCATCAGCCCGTTTAACATATGAATGAGTTTTTTCTAAAAATTATAAATAATAGGCTTGGTTTAAATGGCTTTTGAAATATTCCATGTTTATATCAGTAGAAAAAGTTATAGCCAAAAGTGTGAACAATATAATCAATGATGTTTCAAAGGAAACTACCGAACAAAAACGACTACGGCAGCTATACATATAAATGCCATTATAGTTGTTGATAGTACACTTGTTAATTCATATTGAAAATAATATATCGTTTTGAATTTGTACATTTTTTTTTTTTTTCCTTTATTTAGCCTTTAGTAATACTATTTAGCTCGACCATTAGATTAATAAGATACATATATACAGATATTACTATTGGTAATTAATATATACAAAAATATAAGAAGACAATTAAGGATTAATATATACAATAAAAATAATAAAAAAAAAAAAAAACAATTAGAGATTGATTATACAATTATATAGACAGTCCAGTCTCCAGGATAAAATTAATAGTTTTAATAATCACCCCCTCCACCCTTGAATTTAGGAGGGAATTTGTACATAATAATATGTATACATATATTTTATATTTATTACTAGATTTGAAAATAAATAACTTTTGAAGAGATATGTATTATATAATGCTCTCATTGCTTTATTTGTTTTTCTAAGGTCACCGGGTCCTATGAAAAAATCCTGCCTGCGTCCTTTGATACTCAGACCAACCCTGTGTTACGCTCTTATAGTAATCTCAAATATAATCGTTCACATACGCATAGCTTTAATGTTCTATAACATATAGTATTAGAAATATCGTAGACATCGAACCACTATTGAATGGTTGCAAAGGCTCGCGGAGAAGAAGGAATGATCACAACCGAAAACGAAAATAAAGTAATATTTGATCAAAAATACTAACGAACATTTTGTGAAAATATTAGGACCCAGTCAATAATTTACTTAATAAATATGATTCTATAAAAACAACATCGAGAGGTAGTCCTTTTAAAATATAAAGGTAGTCCTTTTAAAATATTTTGATACGTCTTAACTCCATAAAAGTTATTTACGTACTGAAAATACCGTAGCTGCAGTATACATTTTTGTATTAAAAAAAATGTATTATCGATTTAGAGAAGGCAACTCGCAGTGAATAGCCTGGAAATTCGAAATTAATATCAAGGATGGAATTGGGTCCTTAAATGATACAGTTTCTTCTCGACGACGTGTTTTGATTTAAAGTACATTTTATTTATTTCCTCTGCAGCCATAGGCAATTTATCGCGTACTTATAACACAAACTTGCAATAATCATAAATATAGGTCACAATACATTATTCATTCGACGCTAATCGTACGTACGATAGGGATGGCACGGAAGAGCTGACATTGTATTGAACATTTTATGAGCATTATTATATTCGAGTGTTATAAAAGGCAAGTAACATATTTTTTAAAAAAAATATGCATATTGCATTGAAATATGTTTTGTTCAAAACAAGAATATGTATATAATATTACTATATTTGAGCAGAATTCGTTTTCGCCCAAAATTAAGAAAAAAACTAAAATAATTTTTTACTTATGTATTGTTCATAACTTCATAAGTATGGGTACGCTACCCGGGTACCAATAAATGAATAAATAAATATGCATCATAAAAAGTTTAAGGTGAACACAGAATTTTAAAGTTAATTATTTTACAAGCCAATTATTCGGTTACTTAAGCCTTAAAATCGAGAAAAGTTCTTTAGATTTTGGCCCGCTGTTAGAGTTTTTATTTTTTACATTTATTTACAATTTCGCAAGTTTGAAACCGTTCACGTTTCAAGTAAGGTAATAGAACGATGGCATTTAATGCGCTTTATAGTCACGATATTTCGTCGTTCATATCGAAAATAAAATTCGCCTAAAACAATCGATAGAGACCACGCGTATATACCACGGCGTCGGTACAATATGCGGTCACTGAAAACCATTATACCGCGGTTGTTAAAATTCGCTAAAATGATCAACGGATATTATGCTTTTCGATCACGTTTAACGGACACAATGTTACCAAACGAAATCCTTCGTTTAACTGCCGAACATAACATATTTCATGTATATACGCAGCACATAATGTAGTAAGGCGAGAGTTAATTTTTCCGAACGAAAAGTAATGTTATAAGTCTTGTTATGAACACGTGCGTGATTGATGATTATCATTGCGCAGCAGGAAGTTCGATCAATTATCCTGTTTCGGACGCAACGCTTCTCCGCACGTCGTTCTACGGTCAATTGATAAACGTGCGAATCTTGCTTATAATAAAGAACTTAATATACATATAGTATATAATATAAAGGTACCGTTCGAGATTATCGAAACTTTGTGATTGTACTTTCGTGTCTTATAACGGATCATTCTTGTTTAGAGTTATAAGAACCGTGTATAAACATATATTATCGGTGAGAAAAGTTCAGAAACTATATTATTATAACGTAGTACAAAGTCTAACGATGGCGGTTTTGTCGTCTTTAATGATGGACTTCGGAATAAAGGCACGCGTGTGCATAAAATATCCATCGTCTTTATTATTTCACGTCCATTTAAACGCGCAAAAGTTGAGGTAAAAATTAATATAGCGACACGTCGAGACCGTGATTAAACTACACGAAACAAGCATACCGAGGTATACCGGATATTTACTTATTACACGCAGTTCGTAAGATTTTCTGTTTATAAACTTTGATGGAAAAAATGTATTTAGTTATTAAGCTATTGCACGTACTCTGAAGTAATATACGTATATTTAATATTAAACGTCACATTCAAATATCAAACGGAATGTATTTTTGTTTTCCTTATGTAATCATTTTCGGTCACAATAAATTAACGATTTTTAAATCCAAGGCCCAAGTATGCACCATATACTATTGAAGTTTGATAACATTCAAAACATAGCCAATATGTAAGGTTGGGCTCAAATCTTACACTTTATATTGAAAATATAGAAAGTAAATCACAAAATGTGTCGGTGGTTATCCTTCGCCGTTCTCTAAGTTTAAACAATTCAAAAACTAACTATCCTGTTTATTATTAAAAATTTATTATAAATATTTATCAATATGAACCAGAAAAATTCAAATCACTAATCATATGTTTGTATACTCTCATGCACTGGCAAATATTATACTATTATTCTTATTATTATTGTTATTATATTGTTCCACATTCTTCTCGTCACTATATAACTATTTTTAATATGTGCAGTTATACATAACTTATCGGATCGTAAATCGTTCAACACTTATAATGTTATACTTAAACGTTTTAGAAAAATATCTTTTTTAAAAACTGAAATTAAATACATAGCAAATAAAGTCAAGTCACACCGGTGGACGCGAATTTCTTCGTCTGTCAAGTAAACCGTTTTATTACTTTTAATATTATAATATTTTGCAGCCGTTGCTCTGTTGTAATACGAATTTCTATGGATTTTATGTTATCATATATGTATCATGTTGTAACACGGAACAATACAAAAAAAAACGGTAAGTTAATAAAATGTGGATAAACAAAGCAAGAAGAACACAATACAATGAAAATTATAAATTATGTTTATGCGTACTAATACTAATTAAATTTGGTAATTTATAATAGAGCCGAATAAGATTAAAAATAGTTCAAAGACTAAGATATTTTCAGTACATTTTATTCATATTCGTACAAAAAATAGCGAACAATTACTCTTGTGCACATGTTAAGTTATGCGGAAATGATGAAACTTAAACATAAAACAAAATTAAAAAAGATAAAGCATATGAACCGTTTGGGCCGGTGCGGGTCTTAATTTGGTACCTATCAGTCATGGAAACAGTGCCTATGTGCAGAAGCGGTGTGATAATTCTTCTAGAATGTACTGCTGCAGAAAGCACAAGATTTTTTTGCGAATAATATTTAAGAATATGTTAATTATCACAATTGTATGGAATAATTATTAAAAGTCACATACTATTGTGTACTTATGGGTCGACGGAAACGACAGGATGATTTGAACAACAACGGATAAATTTCGTGACGTATTGTTTTAATAATATAATAAATGCACCTATGTTTTGATTTTTGTTTTTCTTATTCTGATACGGACATTATTAGTCGTTCCACTGAGTCGTCGCACGGTTCCGTGGAAGATTACCGCCACGAGATGATTTACGTTGTTCACAACGCGCTTTTAGAAAAATATGATAAATATAATACGTAGCTGCGCTGACGTTGGGAAATTTATAACGTAAATAAGGAAATGTGCTCGATTGTCCAACAGTAATAAAAAACAAAAAAAATTATAATGATGATTTTAAAATGTGATAAAAGAAACAGAAACAACGAGATTGCCGTAGAACTCGGACGCGGAAATCGGGAAAAACGTATAATATATATATATACTTGTCGTGCTAGTGTTGACGGGGAGGTATTTATTTCATTTAATTTTTTCCAGTTTATTATTTTTTATCTATGTTACATTTGCATTATAGTATTACGAGTTAAAAATATTTGTTTAGCTGTTTTGATGGCCTTCGAAAATTTACAAAATCCCAAATTTGGCCGTTCAAAAATATTAATTGGTGACCCCTGCTATAGACCACATAGCGCGAGATAGAAACTCACGAGTAGTAAATGTTAAAGAGCGCTCAAATTCCGGCAAGTTCCAACTTTTATTTTTCATTTTGTTAAGTCATTGTATATAATACAAAATGAGTCAACTGAATCGCTTTTTCAGTTATTTTAATAATACTATGTATTAATCATTAATTACGTCGTGATCTTATAAACGAATGTTGAACGGCGGTAAAAATAATTACACGAGTATACAGTTTACGCATATATACAACAACGATACAACAACGAGCGGAGTATCGTTTAAAACGAAATATCCTACAGAAGTCACGGTGGACGCAACGTTTTTCTTGGCACAATGGCGTTTTGGACGTGATCCCGGATTTACGATGGAAGAAAACGAACGTAGTTTTAAAATAATACAGTACAATTTTATGTACCTACGTAGACGTAATGCATATAGAGATCGCGTACGTCTTGTTCAGACGAAAAAATTACAAACTTACCAATAACTGGAAACGAGGACGTTTGGACAGTAATTTGGTATTAAAATATTCTTAGACGAAAAAGAATCCGATGGAATGAGAAAAAAAATGCGTTGAATTAACCGTGAAGTAATGCCTAATGCCTGTGTATAATATAATAGTACCGGCTATATCTGGAATAACTATATTTTTCCAGGTGATAAACGACTTTGTACAACAGTTTTTATTAATCCTTAAACACGTTTTGTATACTATCATGTAAGCTTGATGTAAGTATTTAAGTTGATATAATGTATATACGAGCTCGTAATACAGTTAGAATTCATAATTGTCTAAAAAAAAATTCCAAGTGTTTTGAAGTAGGTAAATTTCTATCAGCGTGAACTGAGAGAGACAGCGATATGGATCACCTAACGTAAAATGTTGATCCGTATCAGTACAATTTCACTTTAAAAAATTGACGAACGTCGACGAATGTCTAAAAATCTATTTTTAAAGTCACTCGTTTGGCCATCGTCGATATTTACAGTACAAACACTCGGGGGGATATACTTTTAAGGGTGTCCGTTGTACCAGCCAATCATACAGCGTTAAGGAATGAGCTTTGAAAATCGTACGAAAAACTCTATGGTTTTGGAACGGACAATGAGTGTTCGAGATTCGGTAAATTGAAAAGTGGATGTTACGATATAATGAGTATAGGAACACCGAACACAAAAACGGTCGATCCGAGGAAAGAATCGCGTGTAACACGTAAAACGTTTCGAACGATGTGAAATTGTCAACAGATATTTTAGACACAGTTAGTCGGATTTGAAACGCACGTATTATCAGCACCGGAAAAACTCTGCAGGCGAGAAGGTGAAAGTTTTATTTTATTTGCCGTACCTACGCGCGCGCGCATATTATCGACTTTGTAGATTTTACCACGCTGATCCGTTTGTACGTTCAATGGCGTGCGACCGCCGGAGGGGGGGACCTAATACCGGGTAACCAAAAAATCCTATTTTCGAGTGGTTTTCGTCCGGAATAATCCTAATGCTTCTTTCTGCTCGTGGGTCTAATAAATATTTGATCCGTGTGCCACTCGGACTTGGAAAATCGTAGAATCGCGGTGAATCGGTTATTTTCTGTCCGCAGAAACAAAACTTTCCGGAATAAATGTGTGACCGTTTGCACCGCACCGAACGCAGGACGGTGAAGGAGGAAAAATCGTCCGCCGGTACACGTTCGAACGTATAACTCATCGTCTCCGTCCAGAAATCACGCGGGTGTTCGATAGTTTTCTAAGCACGTTTTATGATAAAATAAGAAATGCGTTTGTTGTCTATACGGTCGGCGTGTTGCCGAACCGCCTCGTCCTCCAATTTATTATAACGACCGTGTATATTATCACGTTTAAATGTACAATTTGAACGTGACAAGTATCACGTTTGAAAGAATAAAATGTCGAAATGTGTTCATTCCGTGCTCTCGCATCGTCTGAACCCCTTATACTCTTCGACACTTTATCCGCGCGAAACGAGATATAACCCCTTCTGTCGTCCAGCGACGGGCTTCGGGTTAGGTCATTCGTGTTGGGGTCATTGGCGTGTCTGAAGAACGAGCTGTCTTTGCGGTTTTTCGTGTTTTCACACGTTACACGTGAAAACATAGTTGCCACGGAATAGAAGAAATCAAGAAATGCAAACGACGGAGAGCCGAAAACAACATTTATTCTACTGAGTTATGCGCCTAGTTTCGGATAATGTATTATTTACGAGACCCCTGGGGGATGCACAATGTACGTAGATAGTTATGTTATTGTTATTATTACTGTTATAACTACTTATATTTTCAATATGCCAACAATCGTAATATACAATTCTCTAATATCTTGTTAAAGGCCTTATCGCCGATTAATTTTTTAACTTTTAATCGAAAATTTCAAACGCTCGTAAACGGCACATTTCTCATGCTATATAGTATATAGTATTAGGAAATAACTAGTGACAAAATACTAGTCGGCGCCGAGCTCAAAACCCAACCTCGGGGGTTGACTTTTTGCAATCTTCTTTTCGTTGTTAATCGTTATTAATTAATCGTTCGGATCTATTGCATTGTAAAATTCAAAAAATGACCGCCCGTGTGTTACGACTAGACACCGTTTTCTATCATAAGCCAGGTCCCATGACTGCGGTAACCGGACCAATCCCTCTAGTCGAAATAGCGTGCACAAAAATTGAAAATAAACAAAAAACACACATCATGCAAGCAAAACCCCTTCGACAAAAATACGTTTATCGTTACACTCAGAATATGAAAAATTAGAAAGAAAAAAAAAACCAAAGCCAAAAGTAAACATGAACGTGATGAGAACTCTTACACGTATTCTTGAAAACTCTCCATGGTGATGCCGTCCGGCCACTCGGCGTAGCAGACGACCCGCTGCTCGCCGTTGGGAAACCGTTCCGTGTACGTGGTGAAGAAGATCAGGTTCGGTATCGACAGTATCGTGCCCACCACCCAAATGCTGGCGGCTATCATCAGCGTCGTCTTCCGGCCCAGACGCGGCCTGAGCGGATGGATGATGGCTATGTACCTGCGACGGGAGACAGAGGAAAAAAAAACAGTCAGTCGACAGTAAAATATTAGGAAATTTGGTGAACGCGCGTAACGTATTTATCGTCAGGGGCACGTGTTGAAGCCATTATCTTTGGGGCAGTCGCGTTTAGAAAAAAAAAAATTGGACGCTGCTGGACGGGCGAACAGAGCTGTGCATAACGTTTTTTGTGCTATAAATTAAACCCGTATTAAATCACAAATGTTGTATTAAATGTCAAAGACGTCATCAAATTTTAAAGGTTAGGCGGCCACTTGCAAATGTATGTTTGTCCCTTGCAAATACTCCTGTTGCCACGTCACTGATTATTATTACCCGTTTCAAACAACTTTGCGCCCGTCCGTCATCTTGTCATACACCAAATTACGTCATAGTCGGTGGCGTTCGGAGGACGTTGCATAATATTTTGCCGGAACTTTAAAGTTGTCAACGGTCCCTCACCGCATACGCACACACACACACACACACACACACACACACACACACACACACACGTAGTTAGGGTTCCGTTTGGGAAAATCGGAGAGAAAAAATATCATATATCTGCCAAATTTTGACGTCTGGACGAATGAAATTATTATAATATATTTTATACATACTATTTTGAACATTTGAACACCGTATTATTTTTGGTCGGCTATTAAACACGTTTTTATCGTGACATACGATATTATAATATCCATTCGCACTATCACCGTATGGTTCCGACAGATGTCCGTGGACGCGTTATGTTGTTCTCGAATAACAATAATGATTTCTACGATATAATTTAATATGTTTCGATTTTTGATGCTCTACTAATGTGCATCATTTGCAAGTTTTACACACTATGGATTGAGGCGACTATTATTATATATAAAAAAAAACTGGACTAACAATTTTTTGATGGCTTAAATTGTAATTTATAACGTCAACTCCATGATTATATTCATCGGAAAGAATATCTTCGTTCGCATTCCAATCAGTTTGTTTCTTATTATTTTACAAAATAAAAAATTAAAGTTTTTTGAATATAATTCCATGTGGGACAATATATTAGTTGGGTCCATCGAAATATTTTTAATTTTTCAAAAGAACTTCCCATTTTTTAATGTAAAATAAAAACAAGTCATAAAACTGGTTAGTTTGTTCTATAAATTGATTTTGTGTATATATAAATGCATCAGAATTCCATCAAGAAAATTTCCTCTTGACGTTATCCACCTCATTATCATGGTCGATTTTAGAATACGGATCTACTATATGGTCCCTTTATACTCAAAAAAACATCCAAATTATTGATACGGTTCAAAAACGTTTTCTTTCTTTCGCTGGTTATGTTTATATATATATATAAATCACACTCCTCATAACTACACCTCGGTATCAAAATTTTTAAAACTGCCTAATCTTGAATCCAGAAGAAAAATGTTAGATATAAGGTTCATAAATAATTTAGTTCCTGGTAATATCGATGCTGGCCGTGTACTCAATAGGGTTAAGCTTCATGTACCAAAGGATTGAGTCCCGTAATAATCAGATTTTTGAAATCAGCACTCGTAGAAAAAATTATTTATGCAATGACCCTATCCAAAGATCCATGCGCATTATTAATTCAAACCCAAGTCTCTTGGACTTTTAGTACAATTGTGATTAAATCTTAGACTCGGAAAACACATTTTGTTTTTATTTGTAAATAACACGTATAATTATTATACTATTAATTTTCAGGCCTAATGCATTTTACTATTAATTACACACTAATTCATAATCATAATATTAATATTAATTATATGTCACTCGTACATTTTGTTACTAATGTTACTTACATATTTTAATTGTTAATTGTTATCTTTATATTTACTAAAATGTATGTATGTATTTTTGTTAATTTCCGTCAGGCGTAGAAATAAATACATATACATTTTTGTCTTTAATTCTAAGAGTAATAAGTTTACACTGATAGCTAAAAAGATGGGAACCAAACTTGGTGCACATTTCGAATCACCAATAAATTGTACCGACTTATTTTTTATTTTCAAAAGGTGTACCAGATACGACAGCGTTTATCGCTCGCAGTAGGCATAACGCTCTCCTATGATAATCGACCATGTTCCGTTCGATATTGTGGTAGATATAATTCACATACGCGCGGACGACATGTTTGAAACTCGATGAAAACCAAAAAAACAAGTCCGAATCAACATTGTTCCATCAGCAGACAAATTCAAGGAGGTTTCTGTCCAAAATACGAATCATTTGTCGAGTGGAATATGCCCATCGAATACATCGTTATAAGGGTGTTATGTGGCCACACGTTTGTATAAATCTTGTATAAAACGATTTACCACCGCAAACGACTTACCCCATATGTCTGTCGATGAGGCGTTGAGATAATTATATTTTATACGGAAAATCGAAATATTTGTCAACGTTGCGTTTAATAAAACACGCCTTTGTGGAGCCTGTTGGATCCTAATCGATAAAATCACAATAACATGCATTTCGAGTTAATTGTTTTTTTTCAAACGGAACGTATTGTTATTTTCAGTGGAACTCGTAATGAATACTCGAAGTTCAGCTTATTCTCATCGAATTCCTGCTATATCGTTATATCGTTTTAAACAGTGCCGTACAGATGAATAAACGCCGACCAAATGCGATTATAGATAATACATTTGAACGTGATCTAGTCGTCGCCCGTTACGATCAGATCGGTTCCCAGAACAATGTATCAATCGATACGAACATTGGAAAACGCTTTGTATAGTATAATAATGTACACGAAACGAAATTCATTTGATACAGGCCTAATACGGGAGACATATTATAAATTATCTGAATACCGCTGCAGCAGTCGTATTAATGATTTATGTTTCCTTTTTCCACAACAACGACCCGGCTACCCCGTACTAGATGAATACGTTACACACATATTTTCAGGGCAATATATCCACAAAAGTAAGTGTACATATGATACGATCAGCCTGGTCACCCGGAATTAAGCGTCATTGCGGGCTTTCGAGAAATTATAATATATGGTTAAAACGTCGGTGCACAAGCAACCCGTGCGGCTAAATGTGACTTTATTTATGCGACGTTCAACACTAACAAGTATCGGAAGACTTATTTTAAAATATTTCACCGCATCAATTAGCGTCAATAATATCAAACTATCTATATTTATGTACATGTAATACATGCCAAAGAACTGTGCTCAAGAACACGAGTCAGAACCAAAAGAGTAAGACTGGAATAAAATCCGATTAAAAAAGCCACTTCTAATGATATCCATTTGTATGAAATCGTATAATATACATTATATTTGTTGACTACCTAGATCGGCATCGATTCGGTTACAGACCGCGGTGCAAATAACTATCTACGAAGGTGAACGAAGTAAGACCGATCGATTGGTGAACGACTGATGATGATAAACGAAACTCCTAGGTCGCGTACTCGGGTGAGACTTCACGGTCAGGAGTAAATAACATGTTTTAAACTTTAAACCAACAAACGATTGCTCTCGGAAAAATGATTCTAAGTGAAAGAGGTGGGGTGGATCGGCTTAGATTTTTTAAAGTGTCTATTAAATGATAATATATTAAGTATTCAATAAATGTTTCCATTTGCTACGATTAATATCCGTACTATATAGAATAACAACCAATCACTCAATTCATTTCGTTGCATTTTTTAACACTTATAAAAGTTGTTTTCGACTTTCGGTGGAAATTTATTTATATTGGCCACAACGATGTAAGATATATTATGAAAAATCAAGTGTCCATGAAAATTGAACAATTGGATGGAGCGTAACGAAACATACTAGACGGCACAAAGGATTCGATTTTAAATCTAGGTCGAAGTTGTTTGCAATTTTTTCTCTGTTCATTTTAATTATTTAAAAAAAACTATTGAGAAATTAAAAAGATGAACCCCTCAAAGTACCAAACAGATGAAAATTTCTATAATAATAGTACCAGGTTTGTATACATCGGAGCAATCCTTCTGATCATAATCGTGTACGCAGATACAAAAAAAAAACACAATTAAACCAACACATTTTTTGATACACTCAAAATCTATTATAATGTTTAACGCTGAGACGCAAAACGCGTAGGTACATGAACGAAATGAAAGACTACGTTTTACCAAGTAATATAATAATATAGACGGATAATGTAGTTGTTGCATTACTCTGAACCGTGATATATTTTCGACCATCCCGAACGGATTCTTTTTATAGTGTTTTCCCGAATAATCTTTGGCACCCCGGGGCCTAAATTGCTCTCATAAATTCTTAACTCTGTACGTACAATATAATATGTACGCCCTTGAAGTCTGAAAATAAATAGTTTTCGAAAATTATCCCGTACGGACACACACACACACACACACACATCTATCGCGCTACAGCTATTACATAGACCGCATTCAATTATCTTTTTCGTAATGGGCACCTTATCTTGCGGACGGAAACGCCCAAGGGTGTGTGTGTGTGTGTGTGTGTGTGTGTACGAGAACACATGTAAAAATACATTTACCGACCACCGTACACGTGCCGCACCTTTGTTTGCAGGGCCGGATTTAAAGGGGTGGTGGGGGGAGTTGGGGATTTATCTCCAAGCTTATAATTTTTGCGGGCGTATTTTTAAGTTTTTAAATTTTTGATTTATTTTCAAGTTAAAATCCTTTAAATGATGATTTGTGGTAATAATTTATTGGTCCAGTATATTGCGGATAGCTATAAAAAACGGTTCGTACTCAAACTGCTAAAAAAAAAAATAAATTCTGATCATCTCCTTGAAACGGGCGTAAATTTTTTATTTTCCCCAGGTATAAAAAAATTAAGATACGGCGTACTACGTACACTGTTACGCGTGCGGTGCAGCAGTTCATAAACGTTACGAACCGCACAAGCGCGCGAGGCAACCTAATCAACAGCGGTATAAGTATATGGTGTACGTGATATGGTGTCTTCGTCTCAAGTCGTTCTTCCGAAAACGGAAGTTAAGTGACCCTTCAATCAATATTGGCGACAATATCTTTCCAGGACTTGTGCTTTCCTGCCGACCTAATAGTGGTATCTTTCAGGGGGTGGCCAGCGTTGGACTTTATCTGGTATATCCAGCGCATTAGTATTCTCCCACGAGTCCTTTTACCCTCAATCGTTCCTTCGACCATCATCATCTCATCCAGGCTTGATCCATCACTTCTTATGATATGACCTAAACACCTTGTAATCCGGTGTTTGTACATCGCTGCCAGTCTTGTTTTCACTTAAAACTTAGGATTGAGATGTTAGTTCTCTTTTCCATCCGGGTGTACATTACGCGATACGTATGTAACGGTAGCACAATCCCACAGCGGCGGTAGGTGTGCACGCGAAGAAGGTCGTCAAAATGTTACGGGATAAGGCACCGGAGATCACAGTGATAACGCCGCCTATTACGATGTACCCGCGGGCTGCGATGTTTCAAATATAGACTCGTAAAAGATTTGTAAAGATTTCGTTGGTTTTTCTGTTACATTTAACACGTGTCGAAATAACTATTTTTAACGAAAGTTATCAAAATTCTATTAACCATGGATTAAAAATTCTACTCAGACATATTTCATGCGAGCAGTGTTCGCCTTGTGTTTCATTCCCAGAAATGTTGAAAAACTGTCGTTAGCACGAACTTAACCGGGCTGAGCAGACGATTTCTTTCAGTTTATTCTTTTTTAAATTATTTAATTTACAAGTCAGTGAAGCACCACTTGGATGCATTTGAGACGATCAGTCTTTACTCAGGCTCGTGTGACTCTTAAAATTTGCATATTTGTTATGAGCAGTCCTATAGAGATTACTAATTAAATTATAAATTCGTTACAGATAACCATCGTATAGTTTACCATATAGAAATACCATCATATATTTCTAAGTTTAGATGACATTTTTATGTTTTTAGCGTTGTTCTACGAGTATAATATTGTCAATTCAAAGAAAAAAAAATGTAAATAACGTATACAATCACAAACAATATAATAAAAATTTAACGGCACTTGTACATTATGTGTTTTTTCACTTTCAGTATAATTTATGTAGCTTACTTTAAAATTTTTAGTACATTGAGTATGTACGTTAATAAAAAATATCAACGTTCTTGAGGGCATACCGTTGCGCTTATGCCACTTACAGTAACCTTTTATTAGAAAGGGCTACAAATAACCACCCCTGTTTTTTTGCCTACACGTGTATAGAACAACTACTACTGCATCGGTGCATCGCCGCAGCCTCGCGACAAGACGAGCCAAAATAAACAAACACCGGTTCGCTAAACTATGGACACGTTATCGACGGGCTACCTTGGCCGTATTTTGAGTTTGTTTTTAACGCGCTGAAAAGTAGGTACACTCGCAATACCCACCTCAACAGCAACATATTATGTAAAATGCGACTGTGTAGGCAGATGTGAGTGCTGCGGCGCCCGAGTGCTCTTTTAATTAAAACGAACAGCTATGTACGCTACTATGTTGCCGGAAATGTGAGCGTTCTAAAAGGATACTATATACACTGTAAGTTTGTTGATATTACCAACACGAGATCATAATTATTTCCTGTATAGGCGTCGTTAACGCAACAACACGCTCGAGGGGCGCAGGACCCAAAATTGTTTGCACTGTACGCCTCGTGGGGCGTACAAAAAATGCAGTGTGCAGCTAATATGTGTTTGCTACTTAATGAAACATTATTGAAAAATACAGCATGGAATAGTCGCTTTAAGCGTTTCACCGGTTAGAATGTTCGTTTTACATATTTTATAATGAATAAACCAAGTACGCGTATTGTTATGAAATGGAAATTGTAGAAAAAAATTGGCTTACAATTTATATTGTTCATAAATATGTCGCAAAAATGGTCACTTGCACGTTGTGCAAATTGTCGTTAAATTGATTTGCAAATAATAGAGAAAATCGCTTTTCAGAAGGATAGTCCTGGCCACATTCTTAATTAGTCCAGTACGCAATGGCTCCAAGCTTACAAACGTTTCTCTTAGCAGGACGTCACACACACGCACAATATAACAAATTCGCGTTCAGTAGTTCAGAATATGTTGTATGGTTAGCCTTAATACTTAAGTAAAATTACGTATTTTATCAGACGTAAAGCGAATAGAACGGTATATCTGTGTTTTGCTGCGGTCGGTTTTTTACAATAGTTTAATTTTTGAGCGAGTCTACGAGTATTTTTAGACGCGAATTTGATAGGTTTTAGGTACTAAGTTTGTAGGACGAAGACAACACGTGCGGTCGTGGCCATCCTATTAAAACGTATAGTGAGTGGTACGGAAAATAGCACGTCTTGGGTCCCGCTCGGGGGTTGGTGCATGGATATAATAGCAAGGGGTCGTCGTGGTACATATATTATTCTCGTACGGATACCGGACAATTCACCGCATTTAACGCGATATATGCCGGATAACTATTTCATTCTTATATATTCTTTTGCATAAGTAATTATAACGTATTATATTATACTATTAAATTCCACTTCTTAAAAGCGTTGTCTATCGTCTTGCCATTCGTAAATTCACTCCGATGTATAAACATTATAAACTACGACAACTGCGACGATGTTAAGGTTATTGTTGAATATAATTTAATATTTTATAATTGATACATCATATTCAGCATATTGTATTAACTAGTTATAAATGAACGTAACACACGTATGATGTTACATTGGCATATAATATTGTCTATTTATGAATATAAGAAGCACAAGTGTAGAATAACAATCACAGGGTCCACAGGTCACGTGTACATAAGATGGACTCATCGGACACTGTGGTCACTACATTACGGTAATAACCGTAACACTGTGTACGTTAGGTATTAGTAAAATATCACTTATCATTACTAATCAGTGCAGTTCATTTTATTCATGACTGATCTACAGCATAATCCTTTAACTCAACAGTTTCAGGGTAAACGATGCACGGTGTGCGATAGGGAATTACAACTTCTAAACAGCCGCGTAGAACAAACATTTATCAAACGAAAGTATTTTGAATATTGCGTTCTTGAAACGAAACTGAATGCAAGTAGTGATATATAAATGAAACTATTTCGATTTAGTTCAGAACTTATGGTCGGTCGGACCAGCTACACGTTATGCACCAGCAACCCGTAGATATGCGCTTCGGAACAATCGCGAGCTGTAACACGTAGCATTTTTATGCTAAAAAATACTGAAAAAAAAATGATACCGAATTATAACGATAAGTTTTGTTGAAATATAGTAGCGGAGTTTGCAAAGATTCGCGTAAGGAATTTAAGTACACGCCGTTGGTCACGTCTGCATTTATGTGTCGTTATTATACGTAAATTATATGGTAATACCTGCAACATTAATGTGCATTTATACGTCCGTGCAGCGGCGGCGCATTACTTGCAGCAATGTTTTCCGTTTAACACTCGACGCCGCGCGAATTATTAGGTTTCGCGGGATCGTACCAATCAACAATCGCAAACGTTCACCGCGTTGGAATGCAACTCAAAACACATTTCGATATTAACAAGAGTTTCCGGGATGGACGACGTTACTCGCCGTGCCCGTAAGACTATTGCGTGTTCTTTCGTGATACCTCCGAATCAACATTACTGGCGCGGTCACTGCTTCGAACCTATCTGTGCAGATACGACACTAATACCTCAGATTAGATAAACCAGATGGTGCACTTTCTGCTTAAGCCATGGGATCCTCAAAAATGTACGAAAATCGAAATTCAAACTCCGGGCGGTGTCACCAACGATAGGCGAAAGAAAATATTTATTGAGCATAATATAGTCAGTCGCGGATTAAATAAATTCTAATTGTCTAATTTTTTGAGATATTTTTTTTTTAAATTCCATTAATTATCATTGGCCCACGACATATGATGTACTCGTGTATGTTTGATATACAACGTGGCGAAAATTAGTTGTACAACGATTCCTCCGTAGGTATGTGATAAATTCGTATTGAGGTTGATACCGAGAGAGCTACACGATCGGTAAGTCTCGAAGTTCACCATCTGGTCTCACAGGATGTGCTGCAATACCGCAGTGATTGAAAATCTTACCAATGCAATTGTTTTGTACTGATCGAAGACCAAACGAATTAAAATCAACCGTGATGTCATATCCAATCCAAACATATGTAATCATTAGGTAAACAATAGTCCCTACGACTATTATAATAATAGCTTCGCCGGAACTGAACAATAACAGCCTGATTTCAAATAGAAAATCAACTCGGAAAGCTCACCCATACAAATCCGAACGTAATGTCCGGAACATTTAGTCCGCACACACTCGAACCTCTCTTTCGTTCATTTCAAAAACAGATTTCTTCGCCCGAACGTTGACTATTATAATGTGTCCAATAGTCTACGATGGGGATCTTTAAACTCTTTGCGTTAAGTCAACACACGAACTTTTCAAGAGTTTCAATTAGTTCTTCTCCGCCTCGTGTTATCGGCTCGAAGATCCGTCTTTAAATTCAAACTATATACCGACATATTATATCAAAACATTCTACGTTAGATTCCATTTACCGAACCGTCCGCACTCAAGTCACATAGCGTACACCACACGTTCTAAAGATGTCACTGCTATCGAGCGAATTCTATTTTCTTGCAGACCAAAACGTACTGTTCAATCAAACGCACTTGTTATGCCATTGTACGCTGCACAATAGATCAGCTGTCTGCAGCAACGTGTTTTCACCTCGAGGGGGCTTATTCTACCTCCAAGTCCATACACACGTCTTATATATATAAAAAAATTAAAATTCCGATGACACAGAAACAATTCGTAAAACATTAGTAGCCCGTAGAACGGATTTTAAATCTACTCCCTACTTATTATAAAGGTTTTCGCGACCGTCTGTATCGATTGTCGAAAAAGAAAAAGAAAAAAAGGTTAAGATTATGTAGATCGACGAAACATTTAGAAAAATGATGATATTATTACGTTTGCGGACTATCGACTGTGTACATTGAGATGTTTACTGTCGAACAAAATATTAGCTGCTTAAACTATTATTATTATTATTATTATTTTCGACTTTTTTTTCCACAACGATGTCGTTTTTCCTTTTTGCGTGCATACCGTGATCACGATTGTGCGTGGGTGTCTTTAAAAATTATTTACATTTCAAAAATATCGTGTCATGAACGTGAAGTCGTGTAGAGTAAACATCAACAAACACACAACAAAAAGCGTTCTGCGTTTATAAAATTAAAATCATAACATTGTATTATTATTATTACTTTTTTTTTTTTTTAAACGTTTAACGTCGATTATTGCGTCGGTTTTCGTGAACGTGGAAAAACAAATTTTACAAAATGTAATTATAAAAAAAATACTACATGTTTTACATAAAATATATTCGTTTTGTCAATGCTTATCGACGTGACAAACTTGGAAATTTCAAAAATAATATTTTAGATAGAACTAAATTATGTCGTAGGCTTTTTATCATTGTTATCTTTACTTCACTTTTTGTTTACCAATTGAATAAACGAAAAAACGACAGTTTTCAACTTAACATATAGGTCCGCGTATATTTATAGTTAAAGTGACATAAACTTAATTTTAAGAGTATTCTTGGGCCAAGCTGCGCATGCTTTTTCAACAGCTATTTGTAACGCCTATTTCGAATCGTATCCATCGAATAAATGATATGTTCGATTGTTCTCCGAACGTTGAACATACGAGAAGATCATCGATCTTTTACTACCTCACTTTAAACAAACACCTTGATCAAGTGGTCAGTGAAGACGGTAATATTTTTTGTCACACGTCCTTTAGATATTTTTTTGTCGACGATTATATTGTTGCGTACCGGGTTTCAAACCAGAAGTAACAAAATTAAAGTGTTGATGTTTTGATTATTTTTTAATGGATTTGTTATACTTGTGTGGTATTACGTTTTATTAATACCATTGATTATAAATACTAGTATTTGTAATCAATGCTAATACTTTACGATCAAATCAACATAGCGAAACAACTGATAATAGTAAAACCTTGATGATGTTAACTGGCGGAGCTTCTTAACTGAAATATATCTGATTTCTGTGCGAATCCGGAGATGTTCGCTTTGCTAACTTGTATATCCGTCAGTTATGGTTTTGTCTTTTTTTACATCTCACCCACTGAAGTTCTTGATAAAAGGGCACTTGTAACTTGCGCGTATGGTTTGCGCGTGTAGCTTAATTATACGTATTCGTTCTTCAATGTTATGCATTATTAAAATTATACATTGTAAATGTGTTTGTCGTACATTGTCTTTTATTAATTATTTATTTATATGGTAAGTAATATCGTATATTGCAATATACTCATTGCAATATTAATCCGGTGACAAACATGAACACACATTTTCAAAACGTTAAGTCGATATATTTATTCCGCATTTTATATTTTATGTAATTTACTATAATATCACGTCTTATTAAACACACGATGGGGGGAAAAGTTTAAAAACAAATGAATGACGACTTTTTAACAAGTATTATTTCCGTTTTCGAGTTTTTCATTTGGACACAATAAAACGATCATGTAGTTTGAGGAAAAATCAATTTTGTTTTCAAACTGGCATATCTATTCCGAGATATTAACAGTCGTTCTGTATTTATATAATATTCTGTCACAGCAAAAATGTATATAACAAAAAAAAAAAAACGTACCGCTAAAAATTATAATAATATACACCACGTTCACGTATAGCGCATATGACTCGTTCGTATCGTATTTATTATTACCATTATTTCCTCGTTCACCTTATGGTATCGTACAAAATATACATCGATAATGCCCGGGAATAATAACAACAAATAATAAAAAAAAACTATAACAATGTAAAATACTGCACAGTTGTAAATGCTTGTAAATACTATAAATAACTGTGATCCCACTTACTGTAACTAATGGCCATAGTTGTCGGTTTTTTTTTTGAGATCAATATTAAAAAAAAATAACAACGATAACACTACTACTACTACCAATAACAATAATAATGCTAATGCTATGCAGAGAGATCCTTTGTCGCTTTTTGAAATTCGGACGACGTCGTTCGTATCGCCCGTGACATCTACAAGATATCACGAACGATACATTATCATTATAACGTCGTGTACGCGATTTATACGAAACATTTATATAACCGTGATAAGCTCTCGCCCTTGAATAATAATACGTTAGACGACTACGCTACCGCCCCTATTTACGTACATGATATGTGGTGTGAATTTCAACGTAATTGAGTCACGATCCGCGGTCTCGCATAGAAGTCTCTAACCGCATACATCTTCGGTATCTGTCTTTAAATACAACATTACGTACCATCATCGTAAACGACGGGGACACCGGTGTTAGCGTACGTGAGCTGCGAATATGAAAATGTAAGAAAATCACGACGTCTACCATCTACCGACGGGAAAAAAATCTCGAACCTAAACGCTCGAGTCGAGCGAATGGTTTGAAAAAATATTAGTTATAATATATTATAAACAAAAGCTTTTATACGCGGATGAAATTCGATTCGTTCGCTTGTTTTGTGCTCGTCCGGCAAACAAACGAGCAGCGTAGGTACATAACGAGTAACGGAATAATTTTCAAACAATGAACACGTATTTTTTTTCCGTTTTTACGTTTCCACTGCCGTCTAAGATGTACAAGTAGAAAGTTCGTGACGATGAGTGTCTGCGTTGATTCCGGCGAACTGTATTTACCGAATCTCACTGTTTGTCACGTGAAAAAATAAAAATATTTGCCCTGACGATTTTTTAATCAAGAGCTTCACTTTCACGGAAATTCAATACAGTATGTAAATTATTTTTGGAACATCGGCGTACCAACTTTTGTTTATTTTTATTTTTTGTTTTTTAAATTAATCAACTATAATATAGAACACATTTAAAAACCACTCAGGTCATAATCCCGCAAACGTTCATTAACATTTTATCGCATTACACATAAGATTTGATCAGTGTATACCTTGAACAGGTAGTCATTTTAAGCGCCTCGCGTTAAAATCAAAAAAATCCATTCGGCTGCTTGGCAATCCACCTACACCTCCGTGGGGTTACAAGGACTTAACTTTAGAGCGGACTAGAGATTATGTGCACGTACTGCCCTAGTTTTCCTCCCGCTGCTATAGGAAGCTATAATATGCTATCCGCATAACTTGGCGGCCCTTTAGTTAATATTTTTACGTAATTCATATTTATAGCGTATAGACGTATTTTCGTATTCACATATCACTTCATTAATTATGATTTAACACTCGTATAATATACAGGTTTAATGTTGCAGAGGAATTAAAAATGCACACCAAGAGTATAATAACAAAAATTAGGTAACTCTACCGTAGTTACGGTTTTGAGCCATCATCGGGTTACATCTAAAAATAAAAAAATAAAACTCACTAAAAACAAACTTGTAATGTGAATTAAGGGTGAGTTAATCATTATAATTTTAGGTGTTACGTAAAATAGAGCACATTACGAGAGAGAGAGAGAGAGAGAGAAATAATACAAGTTTTAGTAATTATTTTATTTATGTTGTTGCTTTATACATTTTGATTCGTTTTTAGCGAGCTTTTTTGTTTTATTTTTTTAACCAGATGTGATGGCTCATAGCCGAAACTAGTAGTAAACTGTTTTCCTGGTACTACATTCAGTCTTTGCGTGAATATTTAAAAATGCCACGGTATATAATTATACCGGTTGCATTATACTTCATGACTTCATTAGGCTACCGGTTTTAGTTAGCCTAGTTATTAGTTAGCAAGCCATTATAGATAATATGATGGTACAAAATACACATTGCGAACAAACAAAAAAAGGCCACGAATAGAACGATACGGGGCAGTTTGGCACCTATACAATCCCCATATACAGTCACAACGGAATAACGAGTAGCACTGTTACGCTCCGTAAATTTAAATCGTATCAGACGTAAAGGGTTAGCGCGGAGAGCCTTATAATTTATTCCATTTTCTAAAAGACTTGGGCTAAGAGACGATACTATTTTTCATTTGCCAGACACAGTTTTCACGGAATAATCCCGAAATCGTTATGTTGGACAACCCTCTGGGATTAGAGCTTTTTCAATTAACAAAGAAAGAACGTAAACCGCAGAGAACTGTAAATATATATATATTTATTACTGCTGTGAGACGAATCACCGTCTGATGTCCGACATATTATTTGTAAAAACGTCTTTTACAAACCAATGGGATTCCGTATCGAGCCTATTAACGCTGCAAACAGTATCCGTGCTCAACGAGTGTCCCACGAGCATTTCCTGAAATTGCAATATCTCCTTGTGATAATATACTCGCGTAATATCGTTCTACTTTGCGTGGTTTTTTTTTTTTTATTTGTTCGAAGGAAAATATTTAATATAATTTCTTTAGACTAGTGCATCTTGTCGAAAACATAGCAATTATAAAACCGAAGACGTATCTTTGTCACCGCAAGGGAGTTAATGCGATTAGTACATCCTCGTGAGTCAACCTGAATAAACAATAGTCATGGGCGGGCACCACAGCAGAACGACGGAATACTAGGATTGAAAATATATTGAAATATATCATTATAACGTTATTTGACCCGTACAAAATGTAAACAGTATTATTTGGTTTTTTCTTGTTTCGGAGATTCTTAAATGAAAATAATACGTATCTCAAACAAAATCTGACTTTCAGATTTTTTTTTATATGAAAGTTTTTTTTTTATTTTATCGTACTATTATTATTGACAGATTATACGTGGTTTTATAAAAAAAAAAAAGTGGTTAACATTATTATCATAATTTCTAATCATAATAATCACTGTAATTACTTTTATCGTTTTTCGATTGGCCTTCGATATGTATTTATTTTTTTAATAAAAATTATAAACGCTTTTAGATATTTGACATCAGAAGTTTAGAAAGATTTACGTCGTAAAATCAGATCAGTGAAGCAAAAAATATTAAATAAAAAAATAACCTCGTACGACCAGACGGTCTTTTCGCTTTGTCTCGAATCTAAAAATAATATGACTTATTACACAATACATATTACGTCGTCTTCGCCGAGTCAAAGTTTACGACGACAGAGACTGACCGGACGGCGCGCGGTACGACGAGATATTATTTGTCTTCTATTAACAAACATTTTTAATCCCCGCGGTAAAGAGAGTTTCTGCGTAGCCATACAGGGGCATGCCATCCGTAACTAACAGATTTAGGGCATGTATACATTATTACGAGTATAACGTTATTGATTTGCTATTAAACCGCGGTATTTCGATTTACTTTCACGAGCGGTGTTCTCGGGGGACTAAAAAGGTACACGGCCAGAACGCGCATTCGGTATTATAATATATGCCGGTTAATCGGATAAAATACGATGTGCAACATATGGAATTAAACGAACATCCGAGTGATCTGCGCACGGTACAACTGTATGCACTCCGCGCGCTGTGCGGTATCGCAATACAATTATTATCGAATTAATTTCGTTACGTTATCGTTGAAAAAAAAAAAAAGAAGAAAACCGTACAACTCGAGTGATAAAAAGTAAACGTAGGTACACATGGAATACGGCAACATATAATGTTGGTCCGATTCGTTTGAACTATTTTCATTTTGAAATTCATTCGGTGTTTTTGTTTCAAGTAGAAATTTATAGAGGACTGCGTTAAAGTTTATTCCGATTTCGTTTCAAAGCGACGAGCAATAACTAATGAAATAAAAAAAAAAACCCGTAAATACTTTAAAACGATAATGTAAACCGTACCAGCGGTCAACAACAATGCAGATATTGTTCAATCGCAATAGCTTTAACCTAAATAAGTTTAAACGAAAGTCCTGCCAGCTTTTCCATTTTATATTTCAGATCCCGTGTATCACGCCACATCACTCTCGGTCCAAGACTTTATGGTTTTTCATTAACACGTGTAATATTTACAAACCAATAAATTATAGTTTGTCAGCTTAGCAACGACTATAATATTATACATTTATAACCTACAAGATTACCGTCGGTACGATAAATAATATTACTATTTACTGCAACGATTTGGAATACAACAGCGATAGGACGTGTTTATCATTTTTACAGGCGACTAGATCAGAACTCCGTATGACAAGACACATATGAAAGTCAAGAAAACCATATTCTTAGAGATTATACTGTTTCGTAAAAATACACAATTATAAATGTTTCTGCGAGAAAATTACTGCAACATGATATTCTGATCACCCAAATGCGTGTACTGACTCGTTTTTCAGTACACTCCTTCAAATGTGTATCATATCCCGGAATATGATCATCGTTGAGGTTATTGATGCTTTCAAATTTCCGGTCGAAATAGGTCAACAGTTAGAATTACCAATTGTTGTTTTTTTTTTTTTTTTAGAAAGCTACCATGTTAATAGAATTAATAATATTGTTCGCATGTCGAGCCAACCAGTGTATTCGGTTTTTTTTCAACTACCCCCGAAGATGGTTATCAATCAATTAGCTAATAAATTTAAAATTCCCGACACTGCAGTTCCACGCCCATCAAAACGAAAAAGAAAAAATAATACTCGAACAAAAAATGTACATTATTATTAAAATGATCGTTAAAGTTAAATAATATTTGTATGTTCATTGTGCGTACGAAAAAGTATTTTGTTTGAAAATATAATATTACTCCGAGTAAATAAATAATTGTCCGCAACGATAATTAATAGTCGCAAGGATATATAAAATAAAAATATGCTTTTGACGAAAAGGCGACTGCAGCAGTACGCTTTCGTTCGTTGTGCACTAGATTGTTTGTATTTTTATTTCTTTATTTTTCCGTTTGAATGTAAACTAATGAACGATTTTGGGAAATGTGATTACTGGCATTTTAATGTACCGATCGTAGTATAAGTATAATAACTGTCTAGAAATAAATAAAATCATGGTTTATTAAACAAAAAAAAAAAACGTGGGTCATTATACATTTATAACTACGACATTGCTACCACCTAAAACACGATGCATTCACTATTTAAGTTATTTTTTAGTAATTTAATGAAATATTCTTATACGCTTTATACGCATTACATTATTTACATTCCGCACGCATCATATTTACCCAAAATACTTTTTCAATGCACAAAATTTAAGTTGCGCCTCAAAGGTCCTAACCAGCTCTATATGAGCCTGGCACTTAAAATTTGACTTCATAAATTACAGTGGCCCACTATTAAATTAAAACCAAGTCAGCCTTCGAACATTATCTTCCCGATGCCCAACAGCGACTAAATTTCCTCTTATTAATCGTAAAATTTAAAATGAAAGAAGCTGCCGTTACACAAGAGGAAACTAAAAAATGTGAAATAAATATAATCGAAACGTTTAACTTCGTTGAAAACTATTTAAATCTAACGTTTACGACAATAGCGTACGAAACGCCATTGACTTAAGATAAAAGCCTATTATTAATCATTTTATTTTGATTTATTAAAGTTTTCCCGACATGCTCATCAGCTAAGCTTAGCGTGTTTTTTAATCATCATAGTTATAATGTACACATGGTTAATAAAAAACGTACGTTGAATACGCTACAGTAGTGGTATAAACATTTTCATTTATTTATTTATAGTTGATTAACGACAAAAAAATGATCAAGCGTAAGTGAATTTAATAATAAATTAAACAAGACATTTTTAATGTATACTTTCTATTATAATACCACCAATACCGGTGACGGTACGGCTTGAATATTATGACTAGTGCAAGGATGCCCAACCCGTGGCCCGCCATTGCCTCAGAAGTGGCCTGTGGCCCATTTTTTGCGTATAAAAAAATTCAATTTTTTAAATTTACCTTTGTAAAAATACTTTTCAATTTATATCTATGATCTAAAAATAATTTGCTAGTTTAAAAAGTATTAAAAAAAAACCACAGTAATAAAATATTAAATAATTAGTAGCGCACACGAAGAGAATATTTTACTAATGTGGCCGCCAGCCGGAGAAAAAAATTTGGGCATCATTGATCTAGCAAATTATCGTCAATATAGGTTAATCGAGAATTATTGACCGTCTTGTAACTGAGTTCCAAGTAGCATAAACGCAATAAGTACCTACCGTTAAGGCGTAAAAAGTGCCAACTTTTCGAAAATGACGTTGTTGTCTTTTTCCGAGACGAATAGCTGCTACACGAGATCAAGATCAAAATATAATTTTCGAAACGTCGCCGCTAACAACTAGTCGTTCACTGAACCTGCGTTTTAATCACCCTCGTGGAATCCGATCACGTATAGTTATCACAATAGTCGTATTTTATCATGAGTACGGGCCGCGCGGGAGATTAAAAATAAACCTTTGCCCACCGATTTGAGAATTTGAATCGAGAACCCTACACGCAATAATAAGATTCACGATACGCGCGCCGACCAAAGGCAAAACACGCTGTGCCCACACGCGCTACGATAAATATTGTACTACGCTGTTATAGTTGTTATGGGACAGTGGCGGCGATACGTTACCATATAGGTTACCATGTACCAATAAGTCGTAACGATTGAATCATGCCCGTTGTAAGCACGCCTGACTTTGACGTAATAATCGGCGCGGAAGGCGAACATAATGATAAGCACACTACGTTGCTCCGCATTGTTGGGTCATCCTTACAAAATTATTAACCCTTCAATGCACGATTTTTAGAGTTAATTGAAATAAATAATCTAGACTAATTTATAGAGTAAAACCGAAAATTCGCTTAAATATTCCGAACCGTGCACTTGGCAATGATAGTCGCGCGGTCGTGCAGCATACGTTTTCACCTCCGCCGCGTGCCAATGAAATAGACTAAACAAATTTTGACCGGGGCGAGCTGTTGATTCCCAACAGGGGATGACCTCGTCGGCGCCCTAGTAGTACCATAGGTACTAGGGGCGTCTGGGGCAGTGGTTCCCAATCCTGTTTTTAGAGTAACGACCCCCAAAATAGGTGGAAAATTAATTCATTAGTTTCATGATACAACAATTTTATCACATATGCCATATGGGATGAATAACTAGCAATAAAGAAGCACCGGTCTAATAAAATGTTTACGTACACACATTTTTTTTTTTAATTAAAATAATGTGAACGAATCTTTTTATTTGTACACGAGGGCTTAGGATCGTTTTTGACCAACGCGACTCCTTGCTATATGAAATCATGACCCTTCCCTCCGGGGATAGCAACCTTGATGTTGAGAAACGATGTCCTTGGGAAGTACACAACCCTAGGGGGTTGATTGCAAACAGGAAAATGTTGCGCTGGGAGAGAAGTGTTGAACGTTTTGTAGGAGCGAATTGTACTATTTATATTGTTCATGCACGTCGGAACGAGAAGGTGTACACGATGCGAGGACCGACTTGTTCACTTCGTAGTTAGCATAATATACCGAAATCCGTAAGTTGAACCTGTAAATTTCGTCGAACCTTACTAACGCGATGCGGTTTTGTGTTTCGTTTGAAGACTCGTTAACGAGCCCGACTTTCCTCGAAAGCGCCTTTTACGTCAACCTGAACATTATATATTCTCGTTTTATAACTAATAATAAAGCCGCGAAAGCATTTCTTATTTAATAACTTGATTAAAATAATAATAATAATGAAAACAATAACGCCGCAGTTCAAAACGCCCATGCGAATAACCGAAATAACCGAATGGGTACGTGTGAAAATATACTTTACACGAATCGGGTAAAATGAAATAGTCAAGGGAGTAAACAAACCCCAGTAAGATATGGCGCACCTTTTTGGTCGGGCCACCGACCGGCCGTATAATCGTTATAATTACTACACCGTCTTAATTACTGGGACGCTATACTCGTACATCTTCGAGTATATTTTTTATTTTTTCTGAACGACGTGTATTAAACGGTGAAATTGACTGTGTATAATCACGACGCGTCGAACTTAACGATGTGCCTTGACAACGACTGTTGTAAAATTTATTTGGTCGAAGCAGATAACTATATGTATATAATATCTATATAGTGTACTACAGAGTATTTATCGAGGGATTTATCGCCGGGAAATATTCTCTCGCGACTGTACCATCATGCACAATCGTCTTTCTTTGAAGTACGCACGAAAAATCGATCGATATCGTTTTCATTAATTGCACACTTTTGTTCGTTACCTATCCAGCCGTGATAAATTACCGTATGATTCCGAAGTAAACGTGTTATTCGTACGGTATATCTGTATTCCATACAAGCGTACGACCCGTACAGCAATGCGAATAATATTAAGGAGTGCGTACATTGTACGCGTTTTAGACATTGTTCTCTTTTCTTCTATTTTTCTTTTTTCGTCGTACAACGCGTGCTATTTACTTATACATACATACAGAGGTACGTACGATTATTAGGAAATACGAGATATATTGAAAATAAACGAATAAACTCGTGTACAGGCTGACAAAAAAAAAAACAAAAAATTACAGTTTCTTCGTGGTTCTATGCGCAACGCCAAGAATATACGCGGTACACATTTACATTAAATCTTAGTGATGGAGTGAATTGAACCAAAGGACGATTTATTATTTACGAGTTACGTTTTCTCAACGTATAAAAGTCATTAAGTACGTCGAGGACTGTAACGACTCTTTGACAACGGTTTTACAAAGAATTCGGATGAAAAAATCGATAATAACATTCCCAAGTATTAGTCTCCTGAGCGATGACGATCAACGTAATTTTACATTTTCTATCATTTTGGAAACGAAGACAACCCCGATTTCCTTACGTGAGCATTATGCATTATTTTATTTACGTATTTTCGCATACCACTATGTAGATAATAGCTTTAAATATTAAATCACACACTTACAATATTCGTAGGTACCATCGAGTTCGGCAATGCATTTATCGGTTGGAGGAAAAATTACGGATTTATAAATTGATGATGTTTACGCGAAAGTACGACTTTAAAGAAGCAAGGATGAGCTGCTTTCAAGTCCGTCGAAACACACTTAGCTCTGATCTTGTATTACAGAAATACCACACAAGCAGAGAACCCCGGCTTTAATATTTACATTTTTCAAAGGTTTCTGGAATATTATTATTTATAATCCGTCGACGTTTCGAACGCGGTTTTAACAGACACACCGGTGCGCGCTCTGCACACGTGGTGTTCTACGTTAAATTTTTTCCCCTCGCAAGACAGTTTCGCACGGAAATCCGAAAATTTTCCATCGGTTTATCCGTGCACTCGCTGACGCTTTCGTGATAAAACGTATAAACACCGGAAGAGACGACACGGAGCGCAATTATTCTAATGGAAAGTTATTATTTACAAGACCCCTCAGATGATAGTCATTGTCACGGTAATAGTACGCGCATGTACAACCACTGATTATTACTTCTCGGCGATTCTCGCGGCGCCAACAAAGTGCACCGGAATAATTCGTAGCATGCATCTGCGTTGAATAATTAGTCTCTGCGCAGCTATGTACGTTGTACATACTCACGACCGTGCAACGTTTCAAGTCATATGGTTTTGGCGCACAATAAGGACACGCACGCGCACGTACGAAGTTCACTTCCATTCGTGTTTACTTCGAACGCTGACGGTAATACACGGCGCAAAAGAGTTGATTCACATTTGGAAAAATGTGTGGTAAGGAAATTAACAAATTAAATAAATATAAATATAAAAGGTGGACTGCATCAAACACACCGCGCAGATAATAATAATAATAAATTGTTATACAAAAAGGTAACTGTGTGGGTGACGGGTGTCCCTTCGATACTGCTACACCCTTACATGTTGAATAATAATAACAAAATAATAATCTATATAATAAACAATAACAATAACAAATACCCTTTTATACCAAATTCTTTTCCAAACTACTCATACATACAAATCCCTTAATCAAAAAACCATCCTCTGCTATACACGCTCCCAGAAGACTTAAAAGGCTGTGACCCAGAGACATGCTCAACGCATGAGTTTTAAAAAAAAAAAAATATTAAAAAAAACAGCAACTAATATAATGAAATTTTCCTCGTCGGGTGGCACAACTGAGGGTCTTCCTACTAAAATATTTAATTGTTATTAACGTATTGACATCACACTTACTAATTATTCACGTGTAATAGATTGTAAATATATTTACGTACCCGGAAACCGGGTTTAAACAGCACCGGTTACCGGTTACCGGTTACTCGGTCGTTGGTGTGATATTAGAATGAGAGCTTTCATACGAGCCACCCGAAACCGGCGCCGGCTGCCGTCTATTAGTTCTAATAGAATTGCAATTGCACGTCAACACGTACCCGGGAATTCGCCGTCAATTCGTCATATCAAATCTGTCTTTAGCAACGACCAATTTAAAAACTTATTATTTAATAATCTATAAATTATTTATTTTTTTTATTAAATTAAATTTAGATGTCGATAACCTTATATCTTTAGTTGAGGCAAAGCCCATACTTTGGGACAAAACTCTAGATATCTATACAGATCGAAACGAGACAAGAAAATGCTATGATTTGCTCACGTTCAAATAGTTAACGAATAAACAATTTATCTCTATCTCTTACCTTATCAACTTATCTCTATCTGGGTAAATTATTAACTTGTGTGACTTAACAAGTACAGTAAATATGAAATTAAAATGTATTTTTATGAAACCAGGTAACCGGTGCCGTTTAAACGGTCACCGGGTAAGTGTGAAATGGCTCATAAGCTACGACGAAAAATACCTGAACCGGTGCGGAACGATTTTCTCAATGGCGGGGAAGGGGGTGTTCTCACATTATCGCGAATGATCGTCTGATACGGGTACCAAACAACATTGAACACTCATATTTTCACGTCTTTATATGCGGTGTTTTTTTCTCATTTACTTCGCTCAAATGCTCTACAGTACAAAGCTTATACGAATATAATAATATTATTGTTATTCCTTGAATTCATCTAAATGTCAGCTTTTTTTTTTTTAAGCAACCATTTTTTATTTCTTACGAAAACGTTTTGACGAACGCATTCCCCCCGTAGCATTTTACATAATAATCATTTCAGCCCAAGTTTGCTGCATAATTTGTAAATCAAACGTATCGTGGAGGAAAAAAAAACTGTTCAGAGAGCAATATTAATAGCAATTGTTTCCACTTTGACTCCTTAGGGAGTGACGTTTTATTATTTTGTGTACGGCTTGTATCTCACGTTTTACGTTTTTAATATTAGTGCACTAACGATTACTATTATTATTCGTACAGCGTTACTACTGTTAAGTACATCTATTTGACGAATTTTCATCGAGGAACCATCAAGTTTGTTTAATAGAAATTATATTATAGTGCAATTGACGAGCAAAGTTTTTATAAGTTTTACATTCATAGCGCGGTCGAGTTACGGACTTAGACCGCGATGTGAACTTCAAAGTCTTGGTAACTCCTGTAATTACATTTAAGATCGCCCTTTAACATTTGTTTTGATATTAATTTAACCAGATAATTTGATTTCGTTTTCATCTCTGAACATAGACTGAAACGGACGTAACTCGCGGGTTATATTAATATATTATAAACTGTACGTTTGAGTGTCTTTTTTCATAAATCACATGATATTATTAACGGCATTATTGTAATTCATTATAACCGGTAAGACTAACGGTATCAAATGATTGTGTTCATATAGCTTATACGTACGATCGCGAACTATTTTATCCTCAATACATAATACAACAGGGGCGTATCCAGCTCATCTTCCCAGGGGGGGGGACGGAATTTAACTCGAATTATACTTATAAAAGTATATGTCTATAAACGAAAGACTGTTTCCTCTTCATCGAAGCCATTGTCACGTTGTGATTAAGTAGTGAAAACCGTAAGCTTCTGCAATACCATACAGTCCGTACCACCACAAAATACTACTGAAGAACAACTATAATACCGTAAAAGGCAATCAATTTCTGTTATATTTTTAATTTGTATCATATCAACATAATGATCTGTGGTATCAACTATCAATCCCGATTCCCACGAAAACCGAACAAGTTAATTACACGGCTGCAGAGTGCTCAGTACAAAATGTGACCAATATAATAATATCTGACAATATAATTATTATAGCCGCTATATCTCTAGCAACTATATCCCTGTTAACTAATATTGTTCCATAGTATTGGTTAACAATTGGTTAATATTGGTAACAACAGCTCGTTTCTTTTTCGATTTTTTTTTTAATATCGACGTGTTTTTGATAACCTTTTCATTTTTAATAAAAATAATAAAATAAGTAAGTGATAAGTATACGTGAAACAAATGTCCAGGGGGGGGGGCGATCGCCCCTATCCCCCTTCCTCCTTGTATACGCCACTGATACATTATATGTTTCCAGTAGTGTAATCTCGGTGTTGTTTGTATTTTCACCAAAAATGTATTCCCGGTGTAACGGTTTTCAACAAAAAAAAGAAATGCCCTAGAATTCGGTCGACATAGTTTTAAATCCGTCTTACAAAAAAAGTTTGCAGAAAAATTACGTATCGGGGCCACGTACAATGTGATAATGTTTACCCGTGAACGTACGCGTCACATGGTATAATAATATATATGTATAGGTACGGGTGAATTGAAACGGGAATATTATGTTCGCCAGGAGCGCGCGTCTCGTGCGCACTATATTATATCCTTTGTTCCGTTTCCGTACGGACATGGCTAGCAGCAGACCTTTGCCTTTGATGAAAATATCGAGGGGGATGGTGGAAAAAAAATCGAATTATCGCCGTCGGCAGACGACGGGCTACGGAGAGCGAGTGGTCCCGTCATCTTGATGTCCCATTAAAATTGTATAATGGAACGCAATCCAATTTAGTTTATGAAACGGAAATCCACACGCCGACTTCCCGCCGTGGAATACACACGTACATATATCTATGTACGCGAGGAGCAAAACCGAACAGCGCGCTGCGCGCCCATGTATTTCTCTCGACTCCGTTGTTATTTGCGGTTAAACTAATCAGTAATCTCTTACCTGTGTGCGTGTGCGTCTGGACGTACGTGTGTGTGTGTACAGGAGTGCTTCGTGGGTACCTGCGCTTATGGTTGGTAAAGTTAATTTACTCTATTCGCTGGGATCGCGCGCGCAAAGACGTGACTACGTTTGATAAATTTTTACGCGCAGTGTCCAGATGTGACCGGACTTATCTGCAGCCACCCCGATGTGCTGCACCCCGTTGACCTTCGGTTTTTTCGACGATTCGCTTCACGTTAATTACACGTGCCGCGGTCGAGATCGCGTCCTTCGCATAAACCCGGTAGCAGGTTTATATATATATTATTGACGGATGATTTCTGTCGCGTTTTAGCGAATCGACCGACGCGAATAAATAAAGTACCGGCGGAGCGGAGACATGACGCCTCGATCGAATCACACCCAGGACTACGGGATGGCGACCCCGAGACCGGACGTATTAAAAACAACACCGCGGTGCAGCGTCATTATTTCTGTACCGCCACGACGGTTTTTTCGTAACGATAGTACGCGATAGAGTTAAAATCAATGCGGCTGAGATTTACGACGCAATACGAAGTAGATTCGTCGCGGATCATGACGGGAGGATGTAAAAAAAAAAAAAAACTTCGTCCCGGATTAGTGCGCGGATCAGCGTTTCGTGTCGAGCAGGTACCTGCAGCTATTAATTTTTTGTTCGTAAACACCCGTCCGCGGGATTTTTTGACGAATTAATTAACGCTGTACATTGTAACCGGCTGCAGTGCAGCGGTGGGTAAGTGGAATATTCCGGGGACTGGGTAAATGTATGAATAATACAATTGTAATGCGATACGATCCACGATTAATTATCAGACACGCGTTTTCGTGTGCCTAATTATATTGTTTTACTTTTTAGATTATGCGCGAAACGAGGAATGTGTCGTTTTAATCGTGATGGGGTTTTTTTCAACGTGTCTGCGTACACGGATTGCTCCGATACACACAAACACGTTCGTTTTCTGAAAGGAACTATCGTCTGCTTGGTACTTTGGGGCGGTGTTTTTTTATGTAATTCGTCAACAGTTGTCCGATGGATTGAGAAAAACAGGGCAAAAAACTTCAACCGTGATCGAGAGTTGAACCTTGCACCGTCTACTATTCGTATCACTCACCATCCATCTATTAATTTTTAATGTGTACCAGATTTCTCGCGAGATTTTCTTCGTTAGGTTGTTGTTCAATAAATATCAATCGTAGCCGACTAGGAGGAACATGGTCTTATTATATAATCGATATTTCATCGAATATTTTTATTCGCGTTCACAAGAAATTTTGTGATTTTCGAAATATTTATATTTATATTAACGTTATACGTTCAACCTACGTTATTAGCGAATTCGGTTCTACTATCGACCATCTTCAGGAACAAAACCTGTCACTCGGAATCTTTTTTGCACGAGCAACGGTGCATTGGTTTCGAGATAAGCCGTCGCCATATTTCACCCGGCCTGTGAGTTTCGTGCACATTTTGTTTGATTCACGATTCGACGGCCGTGTGTTATATTACGTGTACCCGGTGTATGTATAGTGCGCTAAGGCGGCGGAAGGTAATATTAATTGCGAGAATCTAAATACGAATAACAGTTGATACTATTTACACCGCGTTTAAGGGCGCCGCTCATCCCAACATCGGTGGAAATCAATTCTTATGTAATGTACTACGTATAACTTTTATGTAATCGTACAAATGTAAAAGGACACTGTATATCCGGCTATAATTAATCGAGCGAAATCCCACGTTTGCTCAACATGTGAAATCCTTGAATTATGTATACTGTTTTCGCCTAATCCATCCAAACACTCTGACCCAGGGGTTAACCGATTGTATACTTTAAAAAGAGCGCAAACAATAAGGAAAAGTATGTGACTAAACTACAGCTAAACTATTAATCACGAGATCTTCGAGTCACGAAAACCACAACTCTCGCAAAAGACAGACCGGCAAGCAGCATATATTATAACGGTTCCGACTCGACACCAAAGTCAGACGTATTCAGCCATTCATTGAAGGAGCTCTGCCAAGATATCATCGTCAACGTCTTGTCAGTACCAGTGGTATTTCTATGTCGAATTGATTATAAGTGTTCATAAACGTAGTACTGTACAAGTATAATTTGTTCATTTCAACAGCTTAAAACTTTTACATTGTTACTACAGGTTTAAAACCCGTCACGCAACACTTACACTGCCAGACCAATTTCCGAGTGGTGGGTGAGGGGGAAAATTGCTATTGCCGACGGAGATCTGATTGAAACCTACGATACATACCAACTCTTTACGTAGTGTTAACACCGAGCACGATATTATTATAATCATTACAATGCGTTTTACTTCACTTCTGCCGCAAACTATGTTCGCCCAAAATCCGTGCATTCGAGACGTGCGCGTTTATTCGATTATGCAAACTATTATTATGTTGCGCTTCGGACGGGCACCTCGTTGACGAATTTCTATACATATAATTGTTTTTGAAACAAAGCAATCGCAAGTCGCAACGTTATTACATCACCTTTGCAGTGTAATAATATTTCAGCTCGCGATGAGGATATTCAATTAACAGATATGTATATCGCATTATTAATGTGGAATAATTGTTTCTGTTCGAAAACAATGTTACTTATTAGGTACAGTGTTCATACTTCTCTAAAGGTATTAGCCTTACCGTTGTCGTTGAAGTCTAATGTACCGATCTTCTAGAGTCGTTGTATTCGTACAACTAATGCGTGACATATAATGCTCTAAGACTACAATATATGTTCCAGATATTCCTCTGGTTCTTTTGCCTCAAACCTTCCCTTCGAGAATAATTGTATTTGCTTTGTCGTATAAAGTTTTGAAATAAATTTGTTTATTTCTAAAATGCATGGTATTTATAGTCTGTCTCTAAACATTTACTTCGGCTGATATTTGGATCGTTTTTCTTTCTCGGTGTCGATGTGGTTATTTTTGTGACTCTCCTCCAGTACCACGCATTTTTGTGGTGAGTGCTTCTGAATAGAATCTTGTTTCTCTACAGTCTACAGGATGATGGAAATGCTATCAAAATCGTCTATACAACAACCGACAATCCAGTATAAAGTTAGGTATCAGGTTTTGCAGCCGGAAGGCTTGGTATTCTTCCTTGGACTTTAATTTGAATTCCTCATTTGTCATAACATCTATCAACTCATCGTCTAATTTTGGATAATCCATCGTTTCTGTACATGGAAATGAATCCAATTTTGATCATTCTAAATCTTTAAGTACAAAACACACGCGTACTACAAACTGTAGTCCATAATATTGTCGAAAACAACTAGAAGAGTGTTAACTCGTACATCACGCGCGCACGTCATCTCGCGGCGCTCAATATGCACTATTTTTTTCAAGTTTTTTCTATTTTTTTTTTTTCTTCTCGCACGAATTACGTCGTTGGCAATTGAAGCGGGTCATTACACGCGCCACTCCTCCACGTGTTATACACTCAAAGCTCGGCGCGTCCCCCCACAGGTAGTCGTGTACCTTATTTTTGAATATGAATCGCGACCGGAACGCGAACCCGTGTTATTTTCTTCTTCCTCTGAATAATTTTTATTTTTTTTTCACCCGTATGCATAGTGCCGTAGCTACGTAACGATATTATAATATCATCGTGAGCCGTCCTCGAAGGGCGAAAATGATGACGTGTAAATGTGTACATAATAATGTCCTGTGGCGGGACACACTACCGCATGATATCATATACACTTACCGCGTGTGTGCGCAGGGTGATTTTAATCATTATTTTCTTGTAACATCAAACACCTTTTTTTCACGGCCGACGTATGCGATTTGGAAAAAAAATAATATCTACTCCCGTTACGGTTATAAACCGTCACCATTGCTGTACGCCGTAAAATTATAATAGTTTCTACGCTTGTTTTTCTTTTAATTCGTTACCCCTTGTTCAGACGACCGTATAGTCATGCACACGTTTTCGCGAGAATTTAAGTAGTTTTATATGTATTTCTGTAAGTGTTAAAAGTTTGGAGATCGCAGATTAGTGTTTAACTCGTTACGGCGTGAACTTGCATTACTTAAATAAATAACTCTATGTTAGCTATACTGGCGAGTTTTTCAACCCATATGTGTGTGTGGATATTTCGTAGAATATTCACTATCGATGGGTGTCTGCCGTTTTCGTTAAAAACTTAATAATATTGTAACGAAAAAAATTATAATTATTAAAAATTGTTATTATTAAACTTGTATGCGGCTACTATGGTAACAAAAAAGTTCATATACGAGTAGTACGCACTTATACCTATCACAAAATTTTCAATATCTATTCAAACTTTCTAAAAAAACTGTAAGAGAATACGAAACCATATTTATAATACGGTACTAAAGTATATACATTCGTCATCCTTGGAGCGGTACATATAATATATGCTATTATTTCTTGAAAAAAAAACGATATTTGTATTTTAGTATTTTTGAGACGTGATTCCAATTTTTTTTTTAATGCATAAAATTACGTTCCTATATTATATGTTTCATAATAACAAAAACGACAGAACGATATGGATTTATGGTCATTTTTGGAAGTAACATCATTTCGAATTTACCGACATTCAAAATAAAAGTCAGTTTCACGTTATTTCCAACGGTGGTGTACATAATATTACTCGGACTCGGCTAAATTTCCAGACTCACGACGAAACAAAAATCGGATTTAAAGCATTTAGTCGCGTTACACTTGTATAGACACAATACACGCCGTACAACTTGTAGAAAATGAAATTTTTATTCATCAGCTCGGTGAAAATTATTGAACATCAAACAAAATCAGAAACGCAGATGGTTATTACATTTTAAACATGAGACATAATCGAATTCGCGCGCGTAACGAAAAGGTTTCCACGTTGAAACTAAACGTTTTAACATAATAATATACGCTGTGACAAAAGCGTAAAATTATATTACAATCGGACCGTTTTGTTTCGGTCGGAGTATTTTTTGAACGTTATAAAATATGTTGTTCGATTTTTGTAGAAAACATTTTCGTGATTCTTAAACATTCGGCCGTTTTTTATCATGGTATTTCTTTATTTTTTTTTTCAATAAAAGTAATTTTTCGACTGTCCCGACCACGAATCAGAACCTGCGAGCGGAGAAACTGCGGCGGACCGCATGGTGATATATTTTGACTAATGCGCTCAATATTATAATCAGTAGTCGTCGCACCTATGTCGCAACAAACCGATGTGTCGACAATATTATCGCAAGGAAAATGTTAACCGGTTGCGCATCACGTGTGCTCGTTCAACCAATATTCGCGGGATGAACTCTCATACGAATGTTATTTAAGTCAGTTTCAGACACTTTCCAACGGTATACAACGTTATTGGACTCGCTCGACGAGATGAAAATCGGATTCCAAGCTTTTAGGAGTTTCATTTTTGACTAGACCCAGACAATGGTTTCTGTTAATCCGCGATACAGTAAAAAGCGTTAGGTTTGACTTATAATTAATATAAATGGAAAAATGACTATATATAGTTCAAATGATATAAAAAATGCAACACAAAAAGTATAAAGGTATAAATACAATACGAATTATCAGATATCATCAAATACTTTGTGTATGCTATATGTTGTTGATGTTATTAATTAGCCACATTTTTATGGAGTGTATATACTTAATACACGATGTACAGTTTACAATATGCACTGACATTTAATTGAATAAGTGTAGACCTACTCGAGAAAAAAAACAACGTCTTGATTTTAATATTCAAACAATGTAATTAAAATCTAAAGTAATTTTTTGGCGAGTGTTATGAAATGAATATATTTAACTGTTATCGACTTTGTGTTGTATCCCGATGGCGTGCGTAATGAACCATTGCACGATTAATATGCGAACAATATTATAGTAAGTCGTCGTAGTAATCCGGAATAACAAACCGATTTGTCGATGGAACTATTGTACAAGGGTAGTAAGGACAATGTGCCATGCACCAGTTGCACGTGTTCGTTCGAAATGATCACGGGGTGGTAGGGGACGCGGGGAGTTAGGGGACGCGGTTCGGAGACGGTTTTCGATTTTCGATTCGCACTGTACGTGGCACCGGCACGCTGTATTTGCATGAATTAAACATCGACCATCCACGTGTACAATACATAATATTGGCAATCGCTTGCTGGTGTCGGTTCGCAAGAACACGGATCGTGGGACCGCACTGGGAGGCGTTTAAATGGATGTAGTAGAATAATGTCCGAGAGATAGTGCGGTCGAGAGCGGAGGATGGAAAAATTCGACCCTAGTCGGTTGTACGCCAGTGTACGGTGAACGTGAAAACTGTTGATTGATCGACAAACTACCAACAGACCGAACGAAATATTGAAGTACAGGTCTTTGTCGGGGCCAGATAAGTTTTCAGGTGTTTTCTCGTTAATCCTTCGATATCGAATACCGCGGGCAGAAGGTACTCGCGAGTGGGAATGGTCGAACTCCAGCTGTGTCCTTATCTGAACCAAAAGTGCAGTGGGGTATAAAAAAACTTAAAACATTTTCAACACCAAATCCAAGTGTACTTGTTTCTATTCGAGTCACGAGACAATAGTTACATTTTGACACTTATACTTGAATAATACGTATAAAACATGTTACATATTCAGAAAAAAAATCATCCCTGGTGGAAATTTGTAAATTACAATTATTATAACCCTTGATTTGGATAAATAATAACCAACTAATTTCTTATCACATAGTTTATTAATTTTGAATAAATAATTAATATATAAATATTATTACTGTTTATCATTCGTTTCATATTTGAAGTTTTCGAGTGCATTACGAAAATTACATTTTTTGACTCGAGTGAATGCGACCGAAACAAGTGCAGTTCGGTGCGCGATGATTGTCGCGGCCCAATCCCAAAAATGCTTTAACGAGCGTATTTCTGAAATTCTATATATAAATGTATATACTTTCGTCCGTAGCATTTTGACACGTAAAACCGTTCAGCCGGCGTAATGTACTGCTATAACGTAATTTTCTGCATCTAATAAGACGACATTGTTATTACGAATGCCGTGAGCTGTAATAGACAACGATTCGTATTGTACACATCGATTGTATTCAGGCTCTTCCGACCGGCTCGGCACTCTCGCGCGTTCCAGGATATTATAATAATTTCCATTCGTCTATATCCGAGTCAATATCTTCGTGTAATACGAACTACACTCCGCGCGGACGACGTGCATTATCTGAAATCACCTCGGATGCACTACTATAATCCCCGCGGAAGAAAACCGAAAGCGCGCTCGTACGCGGCGTTACGCGTACCGGTAAACGTTGCGCGACATGACGTATCGCACTTATCGCGACGTGATGCATGTGTAACGTGGTCGGGGATGACCCGTTAAATATAAGATATTCAGGGAAGAAGCAAAAGGTTCTTTTGAATATAATTGACCGTAGCTCTGGAGCATAAATGGTATATAGGATCTTAATATTACAAATAAATGCGTATTGGTACAAATAATTATTAATGTATAAAGGTTTTATCAAGACTTACTGACATACTTAACAATCATAGGGCTGTTTCGTAGCTGCGCGGAGTTCAAGTTAGCGTGATGGTAATCGCGGAGAACTGGCGTTCTCTTACATACCGATTGTCGACCATAGGCCTTACAATATAAACTGTGAGTGGGGGGAACTTAGTCAGCTTATATTATGTTTCTATAATAGCTATACTAAAAGTAATACATATATATAGTAGCAACGATTGTTACACATGTGTTATCATGTGCACGTAATGACACCCGGTGTTCAGTCATAACGGAACGTCGGCAGGTAGTACGCATGTATAATGTATATATATATAATATATATATATATATATATAGAAAGAATGAGCCTTCTGAAGCTGTTTTGAAAAATCGCAGAGAAGATTTTTCGCTCCGAGGGGCCGTTTGAACATGATATTTCGACATCATCTTTCTAGCGTCAAATAAAAAAAAAACTAAAACAATTGTTTTAGTGCGAAATAAAAAATGTGCCAAACTTTGAAAGGGATTTTTTTTCGTTTTCACCGCGATTGAATAATGTATAAATCGCCGGTACGAGGGGAGCGAAAAATCTTCACTGCAATTTTAAAAAATAACTCCGGAAACCTCATTTTTATACCACTCGCTCCACGACGCTGTGCACCTGCACCGACCGGGTACAGAAGTGTAATATCCGTAAAAGGTTTTTAAACGTATATTATTATTAGATCACTGCGCAACAAACACGGGTGTACGCATGATGTACGACGTATAAAAAATCCAACACGGTATATGTTACACGTGCGGTTTCGGCTGGAGTGTCCGACCGTGCAGGATTCCGAGCAAGCCTCAGAAAGGTCTCATCGCTCGGGTTCATCACTCTTACTCCGGATTCGGGATCACGCGAGCGGCCGTCCTGAGGGATCGTCTTCTTCGATGCGGGGAGATCAGAAAAAAAAAACAAAAAGGAAAACAGTTCGAATCGCATCGATGTTTCCCGGTAGTTGAGAATAATCATGGAGAGTATAGGAAAAGGGTTAAAAATTGTTTGCACTGCGCGAGCTAAAATTTGAACAACTATTACGTCCGAGCTGTTAAAAGGATTGAAATGTCAATGAAACTGCAGCAGACGAATCGCGTTTGCTGTTCGGGTTTTTTTTCCGATTTTCCGTAAATATGTCCCTAACACGCACGTATTATCATTTCCAATACATATTACATGGATCTAACGATGTCCTAAAGATTTTCAAAGCAGATTTGAATACAATCATCTGAAGTCTATGCTTTAGATCAGATTTCTTAACTTTTCATTTTTCGTTTCGAGTTCAACGTAACAAAGCAAGTGAGTAAGTAAGTAAGATTATTTTTCAATTTCAAATAAATCTCGCTCGTACGCGAACGAAACTCGATCTAACCTAGAGCAGACTTCACAGCGTTTTCAAATATTTTTTTCCAAAATCTCTACCACTTATTCACGTCCGTATAATACAAACAGATCGGTGGGGAATTAATATGATGCATCTGAACTACTGCGTTGGGCGCGTGCAATGGACATAAGCACTATATACTAATAATCTGACCGCTCGCGATCATCCCCTAACGGGAGAGTTTCGGAGATGTAATCGCTACACTAGATTACGGTTCGTGTGCAGCGAGAGAAAGAAAAAACGTTCTACCCTACACTCACTTAACCTTTCCGTCCACTGTAATTAACTACAAGATAATAATTCCTCTTTTTTGTCCTTCCGAAGCGTTATTTCCACTGACCGTTTTATCAACCTCAACAATCGGAACCAAAAACTCCTTTACTTTCCGGAATTCCTACGGTCAACGCGATTTTCGGCCACAGATCCGGAGTCAGGGTCGTTGCATTTTTTTTTTATCCCCGCTCACTAAAATATGTTCCAACTACCGCGGTTATAATACTTATATAGTGTGATATTATTATTCCGCCCGGCCACCGCGGTATGATGAGATATTGTGGTCGTTCATTTGATTCGTCGCAATAATGATGGCTGTACCTGTATAATACCGTGTGATGTGTGTGAACACGTGGTGTTTTCTATATTCGGCTATATTGTTTTTTATAAAAATAGAACGTTTGAAATGGTTTTTATTTATACAAGAATTGCCTACATTACACACACACAATGCTAAAAGTGATTTACGTTTATAATCAACTATTGTTTGGACAATTATCGAAATGTATTTATTTGTTTATTTTTTTAAAAACAACCCGCGGTATTGCATATAGACCACAGGGAGGTCAACATTTAATAACGTGATGAAAATCGTAAATTTGAACGTCCACTTAGATACTGATGAGGCAGTTTACAACCGTCTTTTACACAGGTTACTTAGCTCTTTGAGACTTTGCAGTATGATATGAAATATGATGTGTTGAGAAACGAGAGAACAATCAAACGTAATGTACAATGTAAATTTAAAGATAATAATTATTCACAATGTGATTTGCGACGGTCTATCTTGCAGTTCTGTTTTTTTTATATAATATAATATATAAATTCGATGGTAACCGCGAGTGAGGATAGATTTTGACCGAGAGACTTCGATAGTTCTTCAGGTGCACGTGTAGTTTAAACTAACAGTAAAGTATTACATTTTAAGAAGTTGTTGAAATGCTGCTGCTGAGAAACGGAAATCTAATCGTGAGGACGATAATCCATCCGAAAACTTTTATTATTGTTATGTATCGATGGGAATCAATATATACGAGTATATACTACATACGTCGAAGTTTCATTCGATCGTAATTACCTTATGGACTGATAGAAATCTAATAAATCGTAAGTTCTGTAGTATTTATTTATCATGTATGGTCGACCGGTAAATAAGTTAAGACTGATGTCCACCAACCGCAAGAATCCAAGTGTATCACAGCTATTTTTGCGCTAAATCACAGATGTACGCACTCCGAATCAAAGAAAATATACACGTGACTACGTTAACTGTTTTAAACATTGCGGTTAACACCTGGAACGTGGTATGTCTTTTACATAATTTACAAATTTTTATTTGTTCCGACAACATGTTGCACACGTAGAACAATTATTTTGACGAAGATCTTGTGAAAATAAAACTAATTTTATTTCGGAATAACAATTTTACATTATACTTACATTAAAAGTTATATAGGAGCATATTCAGTGCGTACAGTTATTTTTACGCAGGTCCAAACTACCTTCAATGAACCCAAAACTGTTTTTTTTTCGGTCATCGACGTTGTAGAAAAAAAAAACTGTGAACAACGTTACACTTACCATCACTGTCGGGTTGTTTGTTTTTCAAAAATCCATCGTACCCTCTCCCCACGTCAACCCCAGATGACCTCTAGATCCGTTGATGACCTATATACACTTTGTGAAACGTAAATCCCGTGCAACAAAAAATCCGCACCGCGGGACAAACAAGTCATTGCCACGACATCGATATCGACGTCCCGCTAAACCGTGTCAAATCCCTGTCTCTATCTCTTTCATTTTAATTGTTATTACAACCCGTTGTCGCCGCTCGGCGAATCGACGTAAAGACAACCTTCATCTCGCAATTCGGCACCATTTTTTTTTTTTAAATCTCGTAAATCAAGTTTGCCAATGACGTGGATACGTCCACATTGAACGCGATAATCTTCTACGTGACCCAAGGACTTTTGATACATATTTGAGTTACAAGACCGGCACGGACATGACGTCACGTCTGTATCGATTCATTAATAAACGAGTGATATTTGATACCCAACTGACTTCAAACTTTCATTAGAATACGAGTTATATTATAACGTAACTAATATTAACACTACGGTATAAGTGGTTTTACAACGATAATTTTGTCCGTTAATCCTATTGTTCAGTATGTCAGCGAGCTAAATGCGCTCAAGAGGAGTAGACGTTGAGATTCAGATACCCACATAGGCATAATATCTCCTTCGCGAATTTACTCGACTCGATCGTATCTTACCGGTTAAACCGTGCACACATGTTAAAGCACAAGCTTATTGATTTTTTTTTTTTAGTTGTGTATGATAAGGTTTGTTGATTCTTTTCGGAATTATGTTAGTGAAAAGTACGTCAGTACCTGAGTCGGATTCGTGAAAATGTTCAGGTGTCACGGAATCTCAGATATTCCAAAAGTCAAATTAAAAATGATATTATTCCATATTTCCCATATTTGATACAGTTCTAGAGTACATCCGCATCACCTGTGTATTTTAATCCTTAAAGTGTACTAGTAGAGTTCCACTGATTATATTCGACGAACATATAGGTATGTTTATATTAAAAAATAACCGTACCGTGGAAAATTACATCGTACAATAATTAAAGTAAAATGCATTACGATACCTAAAATGTAGTTAATTTATTTTCATCGTCTGAGACTTTCAATAGTAAAAAGGTTTTTTTTTTTTATTTACAGAGTTACTATTATCAGTGGTCGATGAGAGTGTTTGACGAAAAGGATTTTTAATTTTCATCGCCGTAACACCATAAATTAAACATTCTTACGTGACGCCCGAACAACATCGTACCCGAGGGTCGAAATAAAATCACAATCGATGGAAGGGGTTGGTTTTTTTTCCGTCGCGGAAATAATTACCGTGCAACCCGCTGTTTTTAGGGGTAAAAAAAAGTTTTGAAAATACCCAAGGCTTTACGGCAACGGTGTCGGCCATCTGCTTTTTGTCCGTACATACTAATACTTTACGGTCATAAAGGTTTAGTGCATTATAATTACGTAATAATAGTTTTTTTCTTTTATTTTCATTAATATAAGCTGTACACCGGCTATCAAAATGATGCGAAACCGATGACGGGTAAATGATACATAAATACGAACTTATTTTACCAGACGGCTTCTGGAGTAGCTGATAAATTATTCGTTCTTATTTTTCCGAATTCGCAAGAAATCGTGTACAGACCTTTGCAAATGCGCGGTCGCACGGGATTATAGTTGAAGGAACAATACCGTTTTCATGCTTTTACGACAACTTTTGGTTAAACCGAAAACAATCGGAATGATTTCTGATAAACGGTATGTCGTTGCGTCGGTGCTTGAAATAGTTTTTAGGAAAACGGATGTGCTATAATTATCGCAACGGCTTGTCTGTCTTACAAGTGTTGATTCCTAATCCTCCTTGATCTACACAGTTGTTCGCTGTTCCAATAAATCTGATTTTTACAAATTTTGTACACCGTACCAGTGTATTTAAATAATAACAGGATTTATCTGATGACCACGCCGCGGCGTGCTTTCGACGGTATTTAATAAAATCCTCCAGTGATAGATTACTTTAGATTACGGGCGGTGGCGCGTGAAAGCTATTGGTTTTTCAATGGAGTTTGTATTTGTTTTTTTTTTCCGAAAAACACTTTTCGAGATAGAAAGGGGATTTCTAAAATTTCATTAGGCCGAATAAATATTATACCATTATAAAAGAATTCTCTGGGAGTTTTCCAATTTAATTACAGTGCAATATGCATAGGTGAGCGCGTACGTATCACCGTTATAACGTTGAAACGATAGAAACGGTTATTATTATTTTCAGCGCTAAAATTTAAATTCGAACAAACAAAAAAAACTAAACGGTCACAACTGTAAGTAGACAAAATCTAGAATGTAGTTTTAATCGCCCCGGATCAAAGCTTTTTAATGGATTAACCAGGTGGTACTTTCTGGCTTATAAACAAGAGACTCATATTTTCAAGTAATTAATCCCATTTTGGTCGTTTAAATAGTAATAGAAACAAAAATAAGCTCTCGTTTTCTTCCACTGTGGATTTCTGTAAAACAAAACATATCCGTCCTAATTATGATTATATCATGTACCTATTGTGTGTTATCTTAGAAAAAGTTATTAACTTTTATTATAATATAATATGTTTTAAACAGTAGTCATATAATAATATAAATTACCTAATGTAACCTAACCTAACAATATAATATGGTAAGGGATACATTAATCATAATGAGACGAATATGGCTCATAATAATAGAAAGAAGTCTGACGTACATCCTATCGAAATCTTGATAACCAAAAAGCATATAAAATTATATTAGTTATAATAAAAAAAAACGTTTCATTATACAAAATCATAACCTTTCGACAATCTTAATTCACTTTCGTTGTTGTTAGTAATAATATTTTTGATGAAAACAGTTGTGAACCTTGTCAGAGTGTTATAAATTCGTACTGATTGTGTTGTGTGTTTAACTCGTAGAGTAATGTTCAAGTGATTCACACGAGTAAAAAATATGGTCAACGATTTTTTGCATAAAATCTTTTCGAAGATCAATAATAAATATAATAATAAATATTTATTCGGAAAATAATTACAACGGTATGACACTATAGCTATTCGGAAACTAGCGAAAAATCACGTTTTTATGATGATTATAATAGTGTCGAGAGCGGTAGAAATAATATAAAAGAATAAACACTAATACAATAAGTAATAGCGGTCGGGAATCAAAGCTCACTGTCGTGAACAGGAGGACTCGGACGTACGGTGTATCGCCGATACAATGCCAAAATGTCTCCGACTATTGCACCATGAGACGAAGCAATATCACGATCGGTACAATGCCGGAATATAACTCTGACTATTGTATCATTACAATTGATATAATTATAATTGATTAATATTGATCGGGATAAGACACCGCACGTGTAGTCCGCGGGGGGGACTGCCTTTTGGATCGCGTAAATCAGCCTGGGGTAGGTCTTACTACGACGCCGAAAAGACAGTGAATGGTGTTTTTCGATCTGAAACTTGACCATATATATCCGTGGCGAGGCGGCAACGGCGTACCGTCACGCGACTGATAAGGTAAAATGCCAAAAATAATAACAATCAAGTTGATATCATGGATAATGAAATTTATACGTAATGAGGCTATTGATTACGCGTATTATCATATCGAGCACTAAATTTAATTAAACTTAAGAATAGCAACACGTATTTAATAGTTCTCGATAAGATGAATACGTAACTTAGCCGACGCGGAAACAGAATATTTCGACCGAAATTACTAGGCCGTTTACGGACCTGTGTGAAACGATATTTTATTTTAAACGGCTCAAGCGCAGTTGTTATTCTGCAGTACCTGCTCCGACGGATAATATTATGAAAATAAATTAAAAACTAATACAGCCTCAGTGCTTTCATAACAGAATATATAATGACAATTTAAAAGTTTTCAAAGCAAATTACATACTTCACTGGGTTATTTTCGGCAATTTTTTTCCAAACTAATGAATTTTATACCTATGTGTATACACTGAATACATTATACTTTAAAAGTTATTTTTAAAATGCCTTTCGTAAAACTTAAATAGTTCGTATTTTATTATTAATTATTTAATTACGGATATATATTGTTTTCAATACAAACTCACTCTTACGACGCGTAATATTTTCAATTATTAATTACAACATTTCAATCTTTGACTTGCTATCACTTTTATATAATGTGAATTTTTTTCTTTTTTCGCTAATTGTAGATCCTTTTTTTGGTCTTGTATAATCTGTTTTTGAATAAGTACTTTTTTTCATCAATCAAACTTGCCCCGTGATTATTTTAATAATTAATTGATTCATCATTTGTTATGTATAATGTATTGTAAAATTCGTGTTCTCAACACATTAATCGTTCCATTTCAGGGCATATTTTACCATATTTATTTCGATACAATCAATTACTCTTATGTCTGTAGAAAGTGCACAGTTGCATACCTAAAGGTATTTCAATGATGTAATTTAGTCTCATTCAATATGAACACTTACTATTCCAACGTTATGAATACAATATAACATGTATTTGAAAGGACAACATTTGGTATTCTTATGTATGGTAATACGTATAATAAGGTTTACCACTTGAATTTGTCGTCGTATCACATATTATATTATACTACCATGTATTATCCTACTTATCGATCAGAAACTCCCGACATTATTATCTACAGAAACTGTTGCGTTGATTTCACTTCGTTCATTACGTTATAGCCCAATGAGGGGAGGGGAAAAACCTTTTTTCGCACCAAATTTGTCCAATCCAGGATTTAAAAATCGTTCACGAGCTCAAAGAAAAAAATTATATATTTTCTTAGAATGAAAAATAATGTCACTTATATATTACTATTTATATACTATTTATATTTTAGTAAGTACAATTGGTTTTTTTTTTTATTGACTATATGACGTGTTAAATTATATACTTAAATTAGATGTTTTATATATATGTATATCTAGGTATTATAAAAATAATGATTATAATTAAAGCGTGATTACTGTTGTTGTTTCTAAGCGGATAATGTTTAAAAGTCAGTAGTGTATACTTAGTATACGTGTAGTAAAATAATTTAAATAAAAAATGTTTAAATAAATTTTAACAAACTCAATTTATCGCGTGCCATAGATTGGTCACCTCTATTTGATGTAAAACTCAAAAATGTCAAAAGGCACGCCTTTTTACGTCAACGTGACTGCACAATCCGCGAGTTTCCGAATAATTAAGTGTCGGGGGGAGAGGGGACGAACGTCAATGTATATTAATTTCGGACACCAGTTACGTATTTTAAGTTAAAACTATCGATCGACTGGAGCGTACAGTGAAATAATGACGAATAAAAATAAAACCATTAAAAATCCAACAGTCGTATAATCCCTTGTCTAATTGAAGGACTGCGAGGAAAACGTTTGCTTATTCGAAACATTACAATACAACTGAACAGAAATGCATAAAATGGTACATCATTTATATGCACACGTATATACGGAGCTATTTATATACTATATGGCTTCACCGCAGCATCTGATGAAATACAACCCATCAAAATCCTAAATTAAACGGGAAAAAATGATAAATACATGTACATTATCTTGAATGGCGGAATTCGTACCGAACTGCGGTTGGTATATTATAATAATATAATATACTATCTGGCCACGTAAACCGAAGTATATTCTCAGCTCGGTCGCGGAAGAGCGTGTCGGATACAGCGATGTGAAACGATAAAAGTAAAATAAACATATTTATATATTTCTGGTTGCACGGTTCGAATAGTGAAAATAATAAACTTCTATCTACCGTCCTCTGGCTCCAGACCAACAGGCAACAGGTTGGCCGCTGTTCGGCTGGCGTCTCGCGATCCCCGTGCGCGTATCTGTATATGTGTGTGCGTTTCTGTCGCTTGTGGATTGTAAAAAATTATATTTACTAAACGAAGGACGATGCATCAAATTGTACACACACATTATTCGCCGTTAGACATGCAATTCGTGCGATATACAATTATACCGTTAGGATTAGGAAATAATTTTTCTCGGATCCGACCACAAACAGAATCGCTTGTTACCATCGATAATGGTAAGTGCGGATAAAAGAAAAAAACCACCTCGTCAGCGATTTCCCGATCGTATACGAAATAACATATGTAATATCGATATTGTAGCGTACATGATGCTGCTGCGAAACGCATAATACGCGTAGTATAATATTATGTATCGGAGACGAACTCCACGAATCGCACTACGTACGTCGATAAACGTTGTTTCTTCCCACCTCGTATTACACGCGATTCCGTCTTTGATCGCGTTTGCGAAACTTCACTGCGAACACGGTCTTTTACATCACACAGCGCGGGTACCTAGATGAGCTACGCCGTACACCGTGAGCAAATCAAAGACCGCGCGTCGGGGACGACTGGCGTTTCATCATTTCTGCACGACCACGGCAGTAGCGCGTCATGAAATTATACGCAACGGTCGGCGGTTTGAAGTCGAACCTCGAGGAAATATACCGCACGTGCATATAATGCATCATGTGATGTACCTATACATTACATACGTATTTGTTCTCCGCACGCGCTCAACCGATATTTATCTCCGACGTGTGTCCGCCTCCTGCTACCTATACCGCATCCTGTGTACCTACCGGCGCCAACTGGTGGTCGGCAAGTCGTCACGAACAATAAAATGCAACCGTTGCCGCGAGTTACAGCCGACGTACCTACGAGTTTCTTGTTGATCCACGGGGTGAACGTCCTGTGACCGTCCACAGCAAAAAAAAATGACGAGAAAGCAGGAGAGAAACCGATTACACGCACGGGAAACGTCGATTTATTTTCCATTTCCGTTTTTCTTGAAATCCCCGGCAAACTTATTACTCGCGGTACCCGCCGTCTGTGCGACGACGAATTAAAACGCGGTCGCGATCACGTGCACACTTTGTATACGAACGGAACGGTAAATTATTATTATCATTATTATTATTATTATTATTATTGGGGTTGGCCGCGAGCGTTTAGTTCTTCTCGGGAACCTGTTACGCGTCATTTTCGACTTTTGTGCTCTGGTAACGAGAGGTGACGCGTGGTAAAGTCTAAATTTAGAAACGCCTGAACTTTGATGCAACACGAATTTGCGAGAACGGGAAACTGACGAATTTTGAACTCGTGGCGGTGACGTGGTGTACCGTGTATACGTCCTATAGTTATACAGTCTCGACGACGGCATCAGACCGCGGCTTTTGAGCTCGACGACGACTGGCACGGCAGACGAATCGATTCTTTTCTAGCCGTACCTACATCATACACGTACCCGCCGTCGAAATCGAATAAACATTTCACAGCAAAAATATCAATATAAATGTAAAACCATTTCGGTCGACACACTCGATATTCATGAACGCGTGCAGCGGCGTACGACAAATGAGATGAGAGTAGGGAAAAGAAAAAAACCTACACTCGGTACTCGTCAAAAGAAAATAATTATAATTAAATCATAATTTATATTGTTTTTGGTAATCGAACAAATTGTCATGCGTACACTCGACGCGTAAAAAACCGTGAGCTGAATTGCAATTAAAACGATAATTAGGTGAAAACATGATGATATTATCTCGAAATCTTTATAACAATAATAATAAACGATGAGCGAAATGGCTTTACAGAAACTTTGAGCTTATCTGCCCGCAGTATCAAAACTTCGGGTAAAATATAGACCACAAAAAGGGCAAAAAACAGTAGTACCGTTCACGCGGAAATGTTGAAACAAAAATCTATAAACACACATACTCACGCACGCACAAAAATACTTTGGGTCCGTATACCTATGTCAGTCCATGACGTTATGATTTGTCATAACTCATGTAAGTATTCGACATGGGGTCTTAAATTATTTTCGCCACCGACCGACCGCCGTAACATTCGAACGCACTGGCCCTAAATCAATAATAAATAAACACATACCTATACATAAATAATGTATACATATACAAAGCTTTTCGGCGCGTTTGATCCCACCAATAACTTTTCCTAAATTATATTTTTCAAGTTTCGTTTATTAATCTTATGACGTCACGCGGAACAGTCGAATTTTTTTCTCCATATTTTTCGGTACGCTCAACTTCAATTTGCAATTTAATAAAAATAAAAAAGTTCTCGTCAATTGACATCAATCTTTTAAAACCAACTAGCATATACAGGAGATAAACTTTTTTAAATATCCAAACAATATAAAGACAAATAAAAAAATTCGTATCGATTACACAATTACACAACCTAATAATTTAGACATTAATCTATTTTAAATAAAATAACGATGGTCCAAAATCGTAAAAGTATATGGAATCTCGAAAAGTATTTAATAGAAGTGCGTACCTACTTATGATTTTATGATCGAGTTATGATAAAGGGTTTTTTGCAAAAAATGTTTGTGTAGAGTCGTAAAAATGTAAATAATGTATAGGCATTTAAAAAAACAAATATGAAATTTGAATACGGAAAGGGTAAAATTAAAATGCGAGTTTACCGCTCAAACGTTGAAAAACGGGCACGAAACTAGCTCGAAAAAAGGGTCGTACTTTGTACCCAGAATCCCGAAGTCGGGTACCGAGCAAATGTTTAAATAAACAAATCCGGGCGTATATAAATACGTATATTATTGACCCGGGTAGGCTGTATTGGAACACGACGGGGTTACGAACGATCGACAAGTTATCGCACGCGGCGCTACGGTGACAGTACGCGTCCGTCCGCTCGCCTCGGCGGGAACAGGTGTCCGTAGCCCATGGTCAGCAGGCGTCGCTCGTACAGGTGGCAGAAGTACGCGGGGTACATCCGCTGCACGCCGGCCACGAACGCCCCGGCCCGGTCGGTGAGCATCGTGGCGTCGGCGAAAGCGGCGGCCGCGGCGGCCAGCAGCCCGTCGTCCAGCAAGCGTTCGCCCGCGTGCACGATGTGCGCGAACAGGTTGGCCAGCCACTTGCGTATGCGCGCCTCGTCCGTGGTGCTCGTCCACCGCGGCCGCGGCTCCAACGGTTCGGCCGCGTAACGGTCCGGGCCCGCGGCCGAGCCACCGGCCACGCGTCCGTTCCCCTCGTCGTCGCTGGCGTCCGCCGGCATCGTCGTCGGCGCCGACATTGTTGCGGACGGTCGTGGTCGGGCTACGAAAACGATTGCCGTTTTCATGCGCGAACGGTGAACTTGAACGTGACTGTCACGAAACCGCGGACCACTGTTGTCGTTGTTGTCGTCGTCGACGCGTATAGCAACGCGTTTCGTTTACAGGCGCGACGAAACAACGCGGTCCGCGCCGAAATCATTCATTTATGAAAATTCATTTCTAGTCGCATTTTGCGGAAAAAATTATTTTTTTTCCTCTACGTGAACACACTTTACAAGCTTGAACTGTGTTCAAATCGATAAGGTCAACAACCGCTGTTTTCACTACTGTCGCGAAATCGTTCGATAAATTCGATTCTTCAAACTTATGGTAGAGTGGTTCAGAAGATCTCGCAGTGGTACCACTTATCCACTCGCGAGCACTACAATTTTCAGGATAACGCATTTTCTTTTTGCTACAACGACACACCCATAAGCTGGGTGTACATCTGCATTCGGCCTTTTCGCTTCACATCTAATATAAAACGATACTTATAATACTTATACATATTCCTTATTAAGATACTTGGTCCTACTAAGATGAACTGTTTTTAAAAATTGAAACTGATGCTCCCAACCTCTTTAACTCAGAATCATCATTTTATTTTAGCAATAGTTCATTGGTTTCAAGTTTAAATGAAAAATACAGCAAATAATCCATTCCTGTATCTCGCTCGACCATGGAGTCGTACAATTTATTGTTTTTTTGCAACAGGTAATTTTGATAAAGTATTAAGAGATGATAATCATCAAGACATGATGGCGTCAAAAAAAGAAGTGAATCGTGATACTATACTTCAATTAATTTGTAACGTTTACATTGAAAGTTTTTTTCTTATTTACTCCTGTTTTTAATAGATCTCGTGGCCAGTTATGACACCGGAGAGGGTTTAAAGGGGGCGCAAGGGAGAAGAGATTTGGATAGTTAATGATATTTTTGTGGAATTTTTTTGTAGTGTCTGGATGCGAAAGTGATGAGATGTTGGAATGTGAGATTACTTACATACCAGAAACAAAGTCTTCAGAGTCAGAGTCAATACAATTCTGGAAATTATAATAGAATAATGGTTTAATATTAAAATGTTGAATATATTTCAACATTGTAATATAAATATTTAATTTTTAATAAAATTTCGTGATTTTTTTTAAATGATTAAATTTAAAATTAATAGAATGTAATAACAAAATAATTTTTTTTTGCCTATTTTATTTATGTTACAAAATCGAAATTTATTCTTTATTTATTTTTTAAATTATCTGTTTGTTGTAAATGGTCAAAAAAACTAGTTGTATTTTCAATTACCATCAAAAGTTAAGTAGTGGTAAAAAAAAGCATGTTTATAGAATATTTATATCCATGTTTCTTCTTCTTCTTCTTCTTCTTCAGCACCACAAGTTTTCAAGAGTATTAAGAGTATTAAATGCTCTACATTTTGTTCCACCACTACCTATCTTTATAATATAGGACATTTAGTACAACCATGGTCTCATTGATCATGATTAATTTTTTAGACCCGAGGACAATATACTATGCAAGGTGTACAATTGATGGCATAGGAATTGCAACGTTTTCTATGGTTGTAAGTCCAGGAGAGTATCGTCACTAGCCGTAATCAGAAGTCGTAATTATTATTGTTTAAAATAGAAAAAAAAATGGACTAGTAAACACCGAGTATAACATAGGGTATTGTAATCGTCATTAAATCTTATCGCGTATCGCAATGTCTAAGTATATGTGAAATCGACTTTTCTGACAGTTCGGAATGTTGTTGGCAAAAACTACGAACAGAGTATAAACTTATGGTTCATTAATGAACATTTAAAACTATATACATTCATTTCGATTTGTAGACGTCGCACGTGTTGCTGGCAAACATTGGGTTATTAATGCGTTGTTTTCTTATGACA